>VXBO01014836.1:1714-13674 GCA_013400135.1 Rhinoptilus africanus
CTGAGGACCATTTCCCAGGGGGTCCTATTGACTAACTCCTTGAAGAGCTGGAGGTTTGCTTTCCTAAAATTCAGGGTCCTGACTAGGCTCCTCGTCTGGCACGTATCCCTCTGGACCGTGAACTCCACCAGTGTGTGGTCACTGCAGACCAGGCTGCCTCCAATCGACTTCCTCTTGTCTGTTCTTTAGGGACATCTCTTCACGCTCTATCCCTTCCTTGACATAGAGGGCAACACCTCTGCCCCTCCTTCCTCGCCTGTCCCTTCTGAACAGCCTGTAGCCATCAATAGCCACGTTCCAGTCATAGGATTTGTCCCACCAGGTTTCAGTAATGGCCACTATGTCATAGATTTCCAGCAGCATGGTAGCTTCCAACTCCTCCTATTTGTTGCCCATGCTGCGAGTATTTGTTTAGAGGCACTTCAGCTGGGTTATTGGCTGTGACACCTTCTTAGGGGAGCACCCGTTGGGGTGTTTCTTGGGTGTTTCCCTGCTGACTCCAACTACCTCAGGAGCCCCTGGCTCATCTCCGTAAGACTTTGGCTGTGAAGTAGCATCCCCAGCATGCCTCAGGGCAACGGGCCGAAGGCCCTTCCTAGTGCCCCATCCTTCTAACCCTGATGTGATGTCCCACTGCTTGTCACGGACAAGCCTAATATTATCATCCCCCTCTCCCTTCACATCTAGTTTAAAGCCCTGTAGATCAGCCCCACAATCTCTTGGGAAAGACCCTCTTCCCCCTTTGAGAAAGGTGTTTTCCATTAGATGCCAATTAGCCCAGTGCCATGTAGGCCACCCTGTTGTCAAAAAACCTGAAACTGTGGTGGCGACACCAGTCATGGAGACATGTATTAATGGATTGGATGCATCTGTTCCTTCTAGTGTCACTGCCTGCACCTGGAAGGAGTGAGGAGAAAATAACCTGTGCCCCAGACTCCTTTACCAAGCTTCTCAAGGCCCTGAAGTCCCCTTTGATTGTTCTTGATCTGTGAGGTGTAGCTTCATCTCCACCTACATGGAAAATCAGTAATGGGTAGTAGTCCGAGGGCTGTATCAAACTAGGGAGTTTCCTAGTTATGTCCTTAACCTGGGCTCCTGGAAAACAGCAGACTTCCCTGTGAAGAGGGTCTGCCCGGTGTATTGGACCCTCAGTTCCGAGTCACGAATTACTACAACCCTTCTTTTCTTCCTTGTGGGTGTTGTGATGATACGGGTAGTATGCCTTTCTGACTGTGAAGATGTCTCTGGTGTAGATTGCCCATCATCCACATCCTCATTTGACTGGCCTTCCTCGTCCAGTACCTCATATCTGTTGTTCAGAGGTACCGGGGCGGGGGGCAGGGGTGGCAAGGAGAGGGTTTGCCCACTGCCCCAACCATGAACTCACCTCCATTCACTCCCTTCATTTAGGCTTCTGGCTTCTGCCTTCTGCCCGACAGGAGCAGGGTACAGGGGCCTCTTGATCCCAGTTGCTTTCTGCTAGGTGCTCCCATTTCTGTTTCAAGGAGGGCAGAGCCTGGCTCCACCAGTCTATTTCTTCCTCAGCCTCCCTAATGCTCCTTAACCTTTTAACTTCCTCTCAGCTCTGGCACCAGGCTGAGCAGATCATTTACCTGTTTGCAACGTATGCAGCAGTTCTCATAGCTGCCTCCTGTTTCCAGTGAAAGGCTCCAGCACTCCCTGCAGCCTGTGACCTGGACGGCTGCCTGTCTCTGTGGGAGCTCCGTCTAGGTTCCCACATCCATTCTGGCTAAGGCTGAGTGCACAACTTTCTGCCTTCTTCAACCTTCTGTTCTGTTCTGTTCTATTCTATTCTAAGAAAGGGCTAGAAAAAAGTGGTTAGTGGTTTGTTAACTAGTGATTAGAAGAAAGGATTCCTGTGCTGTCCTGGTCCATAAGCATGTACGGTTAGATGAGTATTGTAGTAAAGTTGATATTTCTGATATCTGTCCTTTTTTTTTTTCACTGGACCAGACCTGAACTGTGGTCATGGGATGTGCTTACAAATAAGTAAATACTCATTGAGGGATAATCTTATGAAGTCCTATTCAGAAATCCATCTCTAGCTTGCACAACTCCCTGCAGGCAATGCCTAAAAGTGTTGTTTTCAACTTCTCCCATGTCAGAACGTTGAAGACGTCCCATTACACTGCCTCTACTAAAACAGCTAGCAGAGGAAAAACTTTCTTTTTTCACCTTATGTGGTCTTGGGTATGAACCAATCTTATGTTTTCTCTGAGCATCCAACTTGTTGTTTGTCTTCACCAGCTGTAACACCTTTAAAACTTGAGGATTCTTCAACAGATGTATCTCAGTGCTTGAAAAGATGATCAGGTTCTGTTGTCGTTTAACCCCAGCTGTCAACTAAGCCCCACACAGCTGCTCGCTCATTCCCCCCGCAGTGGGATGGGGGAGAGAATTGGAAGGGTACAAGTGAGACAACTCATGGGTTGAGATAAGGACAATGTAATAAGTAAAGCAAAAGCCGCGCACGCAAGCAAAGCAAACCAAGGAATTCATTCACTACTTCCTGTTGGCAGGCAGGTGTTCATCCATCTCCAGGGAAGCAGGGCTCCATCGCACATAATGGTTACTTGGAAAGACAAACGCCATCACTCCGAATGTCCACCCCTTCCTTCTTCTTCCCCTGGCTTTATATACTGAGCATGATGTTATATGGTATGGAATATCCCTTTGGTCAGTTGGGGTCATCTGTCCCGGCTGTGTCCCCTCCCAACTTCTTGTACACCCCCAGCCTGCTCGCTGGTGGGGTGGTGTGAGGAGCAGAAAAGGCCTTGACTCTATGTAAGCAATGCTCAGTAGTAACTAAAACGTCCCTGTGTTATCAACACTGTTTTCATCACAAATCCAAAACATAACCCCATACTAGCTACTGTGAAGAAATTTAACTCTATCCCAGCCAAAACCAGCACAATAGAGCAATAAATATATGTACCTCACGATCTTACAAATACAAAACTTGCAACTGTTTAGATTTTTATGCAATAAATTATTTCTTAGTGTTCTAGAAAAATGTCCTGCAGTCTGGGAGTCAGGAGCCGGCCTGCAGAAAGAACTGTAGTAATGATGGTGTTATGGAATGCATCCTATGTGAGGAGGGGTTGCGGAAGGCAGTTGCCCTGTGAGGATGCTGGCCTCCTCTTGGCTGCAGTTATTCTCTGCCTGTTAAAAGGATGTGCTGTTTCCCTTAGATGTTTGGCCGTCTCTTCTGGATGGGCAGGGGCAGCAGGGAGACTCATGAGCCAATGGCAGAGACAGTAACAGCTCTGGCAGCATTAGCCTCATAGTCCTCATCCCCTCTAAATATTAAAACTTGCATTGTCCTATGAAGGATGGAGGAGGGAAGGGGGAACCTTGGGGCACTTTCCTCCTTTGGGCAATGAGGAGGGGACCTTTCCTTATAAGCTGCTCCTTTGTATTTAAAAAAATACAGTAGTAAACTAGTTGTGCTAACAGGTTCCTTTAGCTTCTAGGATGGGTACTCAACAGTGCAGAAGCAAATGAAAAAGATTTTATTGATAGATTAGGAAATATTATGTTCTGACATTAATTGTCATTTAGAAATGAATTTACATGCATCTTCTTGTGGTTTTGTTTTACAATCCTAGATTGGTGAACTATTGAGCACCACACACCCTGCCAACAAAGCCAGCTTAACCCTTTTCTGCCCTGAGGAAGGAGACTGGAAAAATTCCAACCTTGACAGACACAACCTTCAAGACTTTATTAACATTAAACTCAACTCAGCTTCCATATTGCCCGAAATGGAAGGACTCTCTGAATTCATGGAGTATCTGTCAGAATCAGTGGAAGTGCCATCACCCTTTGACATTTTGGAACCTCCAACTTCAGGAGGCTTCTTGAAACTCTCCAAACCCTGCTGTTATATTTTTCCAGGTGGAAGAGGGGACTCTGCGTTGTTTGCAGTGAATGGATTCAACATGCTTATCAATGGAGGATCCGAAAGAAAATCTTGCTTTTGGAAACTTATCCGGCACTTAGACAGGGTAGATTCCATTCTACTCACTCACATCGGAGATGATAACCTGCCAGGAATCAATAGCATGCTTCAGCGAAAGATAGCTGAATTAGAAGAGGAACAGTCCCAAGGGTCTACTACCAACAGTGACTGGATGAAAAATCTGATCTCTCCTGATTTAGGAGTTGTATTCCTTAATGTACCTGAGAATCTGAAGAACTTGGATTCTAACTTTAGAGTAAAAAGGAGTGTAGAAGAAGCTTGTTTAACTCTCCAATATTTAAATAAATTGTCTATGAAACCAGAACCTCTTTTCAGAAATGTAGGAAATACCATTGACCCCATCATTTTATTTCAGAAAATGGGAGTTGGCAAACTTGAGATGTATGTGCTTAATCCTGTCAAAAATAGCAAAGAGATGCAATATTTTATGCAACAGTGGAGTGGTACTAGCAAAGATAAAGCTGAATTCCTGCTACCAAATGGCCAGGAACTAGACATTCCATTATCCTATTTCACCTCTGTCTCATCCCTGATTGTGTGGCATCCAGCTAATCCTGCAGAAAAAATAACCCGAGTTCTGTTTCCTGGGAACAGCACCCAATATAATATTCTAGAAGGACTAGAAAAACTCAAACACTTGGACTTCCTTAAACAACCAATGGTTACACAAAAAGACCTAACTGGGAACATTGCTAGTCCAGCTGTGAAACAAGCAAAGTTGAAAAAACAGACAGACAGCAAGGAGAGTCTGAAGCCTGCTGCAAAGACACCAAGCAAGCCTGTCAGAAAGGAATCTAAAGAAGAAACACCAGAGCCTGCAAAGCCTAGTCCAGCACTGGAAAAACTTCAGAAATTGGAAAGCAAAGAAAAAGTTCCAGTTAAAAAAGAGAAACCAGCAAAAGTGGAGACCAAACCTACAGTGGCAGAAAAAGATGTAACAAGTAAAGAGCAATCAGTAAAATCTGAAACTCACAAAAAAGACGCTACAGATGTAAAACCAAAAGTGGCAAAGGAGAAGCCAGTGAAAAAGGAAGTCAAAGCAAAACCTGAAGAAAAGAAAGAGGAAAAAGAAAAACCAAAGAAAGAGGTTTCTAAAAAAGAGGAGAAAACACCCATCACAAAAGAGGAAAAACCCAAAAAAGAAGAGATCAAGCAAAAAGTTAAAAAAGAGGTGAAAAAGGAAGAGAAGAAAGAAACTAAGAAGGAAGTAAAGAAAGAAGCTCCACCAAAGGAAGTTAAAAAAGAAGGTAAAAAAGAAGAGAAGGAAATTAAGAAGGAAGAAAAAGAAGCCAAAAAGGACATAAAAAAGGTTCCTAAAGAAATAAAGAAGACAGCTGCTCCTTTGACTGAAGTCAAAAAGCCAGCAGCAAAGTCTAGACCACAAAAGAAGGAGGAACCTGCTAAGAAAGAAGCAGTACCTTCTGGAAAACCAAAGGAAAAAGGAAGAATTAAGACTGTGAAGAAGGAGATCAAAGTCAGTGGAGCGCAAGCTGCCCTTGCAGCAGTTGGAGCCACTCCCACAACAGTAGCAGCTGCAGAAATTACAGCTAGTGGAAAAGAACTTGAAGTGGAGAGATCCCTTATGTCTTCACCAGAGGATTTAACAAAGGATTTTGAGGAATTAAAAGCTGAAGAAATAGAAACAATAAAAGAAACAAAACCTCAAGTTGCACTTATAGAGGATGAACTGAAACTCACTGACACAGATCAAAAAGAGGCCTTTGAAGTCCATAAAGAAAAATTAGATAATGAAGGACCTGCTGAGTCCTCTGATGAAGGCGTAACTACCACAGAGGCTGAGGGTGAGTGTGAGCAAACGCCTGAAGAATTGGAACCTGTGGAAAAACACAGGGTTGACAACAATGAAAAGTTTGAAGATGAGGGAACTGGCTTGGAAGAATCATATGAAGCAGGAGATTATGAGGAAAAGGCAGAAACAGAAGAAGCTGAAGAACGAGGTGAAGATGAGGAAGTAAAGACACTACTGGATACCACAAAACCATATATGGAGGAAGCAATAAAAATGGAAAAGAGTTCAGAAGAAATAATTGCTGAAGTAGGTGCTAACATTAAAGCCGAAAAATATATTGAAAAGGCAGATGATGAGGCATCAGATGAATGGGCTGAGGAAGACAGCGAAGAAGCAGTAGAAAAGGCAGAAACTGAAGAGACTGAAGAAGAGGAGGAAGACAAAGCAGAAGACATCAGAGATGAAGAGGAGACTGAAAAAATAGAAGCCAAAAAAGATTATGTGATGTCTGTGGTAGATGAAGCTGTAGAAGCTGGTGAAGTTGAAGATAAATATGGCCTACTCATAATTACACCAACAAAATGCTCAGAGCCTCAGTCTCCAGCAGTTGAACTGGCCTCTTCTATCCATGATGAAAAATTACCTGGTGATTCAGAAAGTGAAGCCACTGTTTCTGATGAAGAAGATAGAGAAGATCAGCCTGAGGAATTCACTGCTACTTCAGGTTATACACAGTCTACCATTGAAATATCCAGTGAACCAACTCCAATGGATGAAATGTCTACACCCCGGGATGTCATGAGTGATGAAACCAACAATGAGGAAAGCCAGTCACCTTCTCAAGAGTATATGAACATTACCAAGTATGAGACATCACTGTACTCTCAAGAATTTGCTAGACCTAAACTTTCTCCACTTCTGGATGCTTTTAATGGATTATCAGAAGGATCCAAAACAGAGGCCACAGAAGGTAAAGACTATAATGCCTCAGCTTCTACCATCTCACCACCTTCTTCATTAGAGGAAGACAAATTCTGCAAATCTCCATTCCAAGATGTATATTTGCAAAAAGGAAGTGAAATCCAAGGCACTGCCAAATTAGAAATCAAAGAACCCTATCCACAAGATCATGGAAAATGTAGTCCAGCCAAGAGTCCAGATGAGAATTTGTCCCCTCCATCATCTGTTGCCAAAATGCCACTAAGTGAACGTAGTGTGAATTTTTCACTCACTCCCAATGAGATCAAGGTCTCAGCTGAGCCTATCCCCATTGCTACATTGCCTGATGTACATCAAGAAGTTACTGAAGAGCACTGTGCAAGCTCTGAAGATAAAACATTAGAAGTAGCATCTCCCTCACAGTCTGCTGCTGGTAGTGCTGGCCACACACCTTATTATCAGTCTCCCACTGATGAAAAATCCAGTCAGCTTCCCTCTGAAACCAGTGAAAAGTCGACAGAAACTCCCGTTATCTTTGAACTCAGTGAAGTCAAAGATGAGTCTGCAAAACCCAGAATAAGCCCTATGGATGAGCCTGTGCCAGATTCAGAATCTCCCATTGAAAAGGTTCTCTCACCTCTACGGAGTCCACCACTGATAGGTTCAGAGACCACTTATGATACATTTTTGAATGCTGATGTAAAGTCTCCCACCAGAGATTATGGAAGTTCTTCTGAGGGGAAACCTGAAAAAGAAAAATCACCTGTTCAGATGAGCCCAGCTTCTGAAGCCAGTTCTGTGGGCCTTTTCCAAGAAAAACAAGATGAGAAAACCATGAAGTTTATGGTAATTAAGGAAGGCTTCAGCCTAGAAAGGAAAATGGAGGATACAGAACCCAGCAGCTCCCAGTCTTCATTGGTCTTGGATGAGCAGAAGTTAGCAGGTGATCTCTCACCTACTCAAATAGCTATTGGTCAGTCCGGTTCTTTAAAAGAAGACACCAAAATGTCAATTTCTGAAGGCACTGTTTCTGACAAGTCTGCAACTCCAGTTGATGAGGTTGTAGCAGAAGACACCTATTCCCATATAGAAGGAGTAGCGTCTGTCTCTACAGCATCTGTTGCTACTAGCTCATTTCCAGAACCAACTACTGATGATGTATCTCCTTCTTTGCATGCTGAGGTTGGATCCCCCCACTCTACTGAAGTTGATGATTCCCTTTCAGTGTCAGTTGTACNAGCAGTGTCAGCTAGTCGCACATCTTCGTTGTCACTGCAAGTGTCCTCTGTCAAAGCATTTGGTTACCAGGATCCCCTAACAAAGCACAGTCCAGAACCTTTAATCAGCCCAGAAAAAGAAAATTCAGAGAAAAGCAGCAAGTCACCGGAAGAACTTAGTTATTCTTACAAGGCCACAGAGAAAACTACTAGGTCACCAGAGGATATTAGCTACTCCTATGAGGCAGCTGGAAAACCTACTAGATCACCTCAGACCATGGATTATTCCTATGAGACAACTGGGAAAACTACTAGGTCACCTGAGGCCACAGATTATTTTTATGAGATGACAGGGAAAACCACAAAGTCAACAGAAGTCACAGATTATTCTTATGAGATAACTGGGAAAACCACCAAATCACTTGAGGTCACAGATTATTCCTATGAGAGAACTGAGAAAGCTACCAGATCACCCAATGCTATGGATTACTCCTATGAGACAATAGGGAAAGCCACCAGCTCACCTGAAGCCACAGATTACTCATTTGAGACAACTGGGAAAGCTACCAGGTCATCTGAAGCTACTAGCTATTCCTATGAAGCAAGTGCATGTTTTACTCCAGGAAAATCATTAGCAGAATCCTGTCAAGATGTTGACTTATGCCTTGTGTCCTCCTGTGAATATAAACGTCCTAAAACTGAACTTTCACCCTCATTTATCAACCCAAATCCCCTTGAGTGGTTTGCAAGTGAAGAACAGTCTCAAGATCAAGAGAAGCCATTAACTCAATCTGGGGGAGCCCAGCCACCTTCTGGGGGAAAGCAGCAAGGGCGGCAGTGTGACGAAACCCCTCCCACATCCATAAGCGAGTCTGTCCCATCTCAGACTGATTCGGATGTTCCCCCTGAGACTGAGGAATGCCCTTCCATCACTGCAGATGCTAACATTGACTCAGAAGATGAGTCAGAAACCATTCCAACAGACAAAACAATTACGTACAAACAAATTGACCCACCACCTGTCCCGATGCAGGATCACAGCCCTTCCCTTAGGCACCCTGATGTTTCCATGGTTGATCCAGAGACTTTGCCCACCGATCAAAATTTGGGTAAACCTTTGAAGAAGGACCTCAAAGAAAAGACAAAGACAAAAAAGCAGGGTACTAAGACCAAGTCGTCTTCTCCTGTTAAAAAAAGTGAAGGTAAATCAAAACAAGTGGCTTCACCAAAACCAGCTGTAAAAGAATCTTTAGACAAAATTTCTAAAACAGCTTCACCAAAAAAGAAGGAGTCTGTGGAGAAGGCAACCAAAAGTATCTCTAATCCAGAAGTAAAGTCTCGAGTGGAAGAAAAAGATAAGGACACCAAGAATGCAGCAAATACAACAACGTCCAAGTCAGCAACCATAGGTAAAGATAGATAAGAGTTCCCTAATGTTAAGATTTTCTTAGTCGTTGCAGTGAAGTTAGGTTGCCTTTATATCATCTGAGAATGTGGATTGTAGCAAACCCCCAAAGAAAGTCCATGTTTTAAATATAAATCTGGCGTGTTAAGGCCACATTTAAATGGATGAAATTAACTGAAATAACTTTTGCAATCTGAGAAACTTGATGTGTCAGTTTGCTCAGATGTAAAGCATTAGAGAAAGTACATCAAATATAAAGAACTTCATACTAGCTGTCTGAATGGTTAACCAACTAATAGAATTAAAAGTACCACTTTTGTAGGTGAAGGGAAATCAGTAGTGAAGTGAAACCACTATTCATTGTAAGAATCATGTAAGCACAGTGCTCTTAACATAAAATAATGCAATTTAATATTGTGAGAGGCAAACATACTATCAGATGTTGGATGCTTTTATTACTTTGCTGGATTAATTTTTAAAAGCATATTTTAAAAAAATGATAACAGTAGTAAGAGCACTTTCCATGAGCTGAGCATGTATATCACCTAATCCAGTTTAAGTCTTATGCCCTCAGTGATGACTAAACATACAGAAAATTAATGTCATTTTGAATGACTGTTGTGTATTCTAAGTATTATTAAAATATGAATTAGATTACTGAAGGAGGCATTGTGCTAATATGTTGTTTCTGGCAGATCTTGTTAGAGAGTGTTTTGGGGATACTTTGATTTTGCTGTCGTCAGGACTGATGTTCTATGGAAAGCTTTTTGCAATGAGCAGGTCTAGGATTCAGTACAAGCAAACCAGAATTCAGCTATCTGTAGCTTTCCCATTTTAAGTGGTCTGCTGTTCTTTTCTTACACCATTGTTTGCATGTCTGTTAGTAGATGCTTTTCAAAGCAGCAGTACAGTTCCTTATGCTATACATTTCTCCAGCACCTTAGCTTTATATTAGATTCTTCCTTGAAGCATACTTCTCAGGTATACACTAGACCTGAAGCCAAGGCTCTATTTTATAATGACATTTAAGTGTAAAATGTAATGTCTAATATTTTATCCAATGTTGGTATCCACAATTCAGAAAGATGTATCAGAGATTTTTTATGATGAAAGATAATAAAAGATTTTTGTAACATACCCAATAGTTAAAAACTCTCTAACTCAGGAAATCTTATCATATTATGATGCTTATTGGGCATATTGCCCGAGGATGAATGGCAGATCACACTAGACAATTGTATTGGACTTTTCTGACTTTACAATATGTGTTCCTAAATAGAGTGTATTGCTCAGATAATTTAGTTTACCAAAACTTCATCCTCTGTAACATCATGAGAAGACCAATAAAACATAAATGGTGATCAACTGGATACAATTGCTGGTTGAATCCTGATTGTCAGTTCAGACTATGATCCAGTGTGTAGCAAAAGCAGGCTTTTTTTGATAGTATTTTTAATGAGAGTGCTTAAACTTTGAACATCTTTTTGACTGAACCTCTTCTTAGAACAGATACTACACTATGTATAGCAACAAAAGCATACTTCTCTCTATTTTTTTGATAAGTGTCTAGTTTGTGTATACAAATAAGGATCCAGCAGGCAAACAAACACTTGTTCTCAGTTTCCTGAAGTAATTGCTTTAGGAAGTTTCTCTGTTCTTCCAAGTTCCTCTTTGCCCCTCTTTCTGCTCACATGTAATAGCTTCCTGATGCACCTGTAAGACAGTCTGAGCATATCAACAGCTACTATGTCTTGATATGTGCCGATACCCCACATCTCAGGACCACTTCTGCATGGCTCCCTGTGTGACCCTAGCTTTTATAATCATGCATATCTGAGACTTTCAAAAAGCTGTAGTTCTTAACTTGGAAAATAATACTGCCATTTATTGAATGGTAATTCAGTAATCACAGCCCTGCATAGTAACTGTTGGATAATAGTAGTATATTACTGGGAAAGGTTCAGTCAAATGTTGGTTATGTGGTAGTGACTTTTTATTGTACTATATAGTTAGTTATTTTATTTCATTTTTTTCCTCCCAGTGCAATCGTAATTGGCATGCAACAAAGCTGGAATGTGTCATTAGATGTAGGAGAGTAATTCCATAATTGATTCAGGGACACAGAAGTACAACTGTAACTATGTAATGCTTAACCAACAGTAGGCTCCCCTTGATCAGGCGGCCTGTAGTAGATACCAACCACAAGGTTTCCCATGTTGCCTCGGTCTCTAATTCCTACCCATAAGCTTTTGACTTCCTCTTGGCTGTTCTTTAGGGACATCTCTTCACGCTCTATCCCTTCCTTGACATAGAGGGCAACACCTCTGCCCCTCCTTCCGCGACTGTCCCTTCTGAACAGCCTCTAGCCATCGATAGCCACGTTCCAGTCATAGGATTTGTCCCACCAGGTTTCAGTAATGGCCACTATGTCATAGATTTCCAGCAGCAGGGTAGATTCCAACTCCTCCTGTTTGTTACCCATGCTGCGTTAATTTAAAACCCTCTGATCAAGAATCGTCTCAGCTACATCTGTTTCAGATGTACCATGTCTGATGGAGGTTATTGTAAGGTTATCATATACCTTGCATATCATCCATTTAAAGCAAACATTAGTGCAGTAACTCTGTATTGGGTCTGTCTGGGATG
>VXBO01014838.1:0-18625 GCA_013400135.1 Rhinoptilus africanus
GCCCCCGCCGCCTCAGCAGCCCGGCCCCGCGCTGCCGGTTCCAGCACGAGCACGCGCCAGCCGCTTCTCCCGGCTACGAAAGCCCTCAAAAGAGCCCTTTGCCGGCCTCTTTGGCCGCGATCCCCTTCTCCAGTGAGGCCTTACCTGCACTGGAGGTACATTTAGTCTTCATTTAGTACATTTCACTGTACGTGTGTATGGAAGAGAAAGAGCTTAAAAGAATACTTTTCATATTCCCTCCCTCTATTGACAAAAAATAATGATAACCAAGTAAAGATATGATATTGGTGGCAAAACTAAGAAGTAAACCAGAACATCTAAGCTCTAGTCATGAGCTTTAACAATAGATGTTTTCCTGATAATGATTTATCATTAATTTATGGTAAAAGTAGATATTCTGAAGATGTAGGCATGTGAATTATAACTTTAATGAAGAAAATATCTTTTATGTTCACATACATTCAGCAAAACCATTAAATCCTTAGTTTTCAAAGTATATATCTGAAAACCAAAGTTCCTTAGTCACATGCTTAAGTTTTTTGGTGTATCACAGTCAAAGCCAGGAGACTACAGATTCCTCCAGGACTATTTAATTTATAGAAAAAGGAGGTTTTGGCTCTTCGTTACGTCTGGCGAATTTTATTGCATGGAGATGAGTCAATAGAGAACAGAAAGAAAATTAAAATAAGATAATGAAGCTTATTTTTGGATTCATACTGAAAATGATGAAAACACAATATGATGTTTAAGACCTGAGAAATTGTCAATAGCTTTGAGTTAAAAACAGCTTAATGTGCCTTAAATATATATTTTTCCCGTTTTAGTTCTAGAATGTTTTTTCTTTCTCAGTACATTTATTTTATACTTTAAGATTGTGGCCTCTTAAAGAGCAAAGTGCATCTTACATGGTAAGCCTTTTAATAAAAAACCAGCATTTATATTTTGAAATTTCTTTACATATTTTTCATTTCTACACAGCACGTGCATTGACATGTGGATGTGTATATTTCTATACCTGCATACACCTGGACTGTCTTTAAAGTGCACATGGATTATGGTATCACTTTAATTACATGGTTTAATTAAATGTCCTCCTCTTCCGCCATATACTTAACAAGTATTTTTTAGCATATTTTTGACTATGCTGAAAGATAAAAATAGGACAGGAAAGATACGCTCAGTGGAAACCTTGAACTGGAGAATATTGAATGACTAAGTGAGCTCTTGAAAATTACAGGATAATATTAAAGGGTGGTATTCAGTCTCTCCTATTGTCACCTAAATTGGGATTAAAACATCTGAAATTTAGTTGTCCTATTAGAAAATTGCTGTGCATGTGAATCTGTCCCAATGACCTTTGTGTAGCAGAGTGACCAGCTCTGTTTAAGCCTTTGAAGATATGAGAAAGGTATGGACTATGACAAACTAGTAGTAAAAATAGTAGACTTGATGCTTTGAATATTAAACTCAGAAGGGGTAGAAACTGGATTTTGATCTTCCTCCCCAGCATAGTTTTTGTTTTAATTTAACAGTTGAAGTACTCTAACCACCTGGCTAGGCAAATATGCTAATTTCCAGTTCCTTTCTCTGTCTCTGTATTTTCACCCCTGGGAGATAACTCCCCAGACTAAAAAGAAAGCACATGGCTCTGCAAGGAAATTGCTAGCCTTTTTACAGAATACTTATAGCCTTTCTATTCTGAGACCATTCCATTATCTTCGGAATCTCATGATGTTCAATGATACTATTAGATAATGTGCTATCAAATATGTAGTTTGGATCATTTACCATTTTTTCTTGTAAGGTAACAGTGTCGAACTATTATATCCATTATAGCTGCTATTACTCTGTCAATACTATCAGATGCAAGAGTCTATGCTCTATAATACTGTATATTTAGAAATCCTGCATTCAGGAACCCATCTTAACATACCTTTTTCATAATGAAATTTTCTCAGGGGTAACTATAATAGATGTTTATAAAAGGTTGTTTTTCCTTTTAGACACTTCAAAAAGAAAGCTATTGCATGCCTAATGCCTAATGCAGTAGAATTCTTGTCCGCTTATGATATCTTTTGCCCTTCATTCTTGTAATTATGCATAGTTCTAGTATCATATGCAGGTTTCATTTTTACTGGTAAAGAAAATGCACTCCCTCACAATAATTGTATGGGATAACATTTCTGAACTATTTTTAAAAAAGTCATCAGTAGTATTATAACAGTTGATACTCTGTCTTCACAAAAATCAATATTAGTCTTCATGCAACTGAAATATTATTATGGGAATAGTAGAATTAATAATGTTAAGTAAACAAATGCATCCTGTAAAAGTGTTGGAAAAAACTGGGAAAGGTGGAAAATAAATACTAAGAGAGAATAAAGACTGTTTTTTTTTAGTAATGACATAATAAGGAAAAAAGTTATATACTGAAGAGTATGAAAATTAAAGAGCTGAACATGAAATAGAGTTACAGTATTAAAATACATGAGTTAGAAATTAAAGAAATTAAATATCTGCAGAATGCTGATGCTATGTCATGAGTCAAAATGATGTCACGAGATGAAATTTGAAAGTGATTATGATAATTGTTGTATTTTAGGTCTGCTTTAGGCAGGAGAAAACCTTCCTATCTATAACCCCAGGTGCTTCCATGTAATTGATGAAGACTAAGAAAAGTCCAAGACTAGGAATTTCATGGACACACAGTAAGTTACTTGAAGAAAATATAACTCTTAAAGTTATATAAGGCTGAGTGAAAAGCAGCATAGCACTTGATTTTGTACTGAAGGAGAACTAAAGCAGAAAGGTTTATGCAGAACCACAGGGAAGTCATTTAGAAGCAAAAATGAATCTCTAATTATTTTTATTCCAATCCAGTATTTTACAGATTATGTGGTGTTTTTTAATATTAATAAGAATTATTAAATACTAATGAAATAAATAAAGTACCTTTTAAGTGAGACTGAAAAAATACCGACAGAACATATTGGACTCTAACAACCTCTCAGAAAAAAAAAAAATAAAAATAAAAATCTATTAAAGAAGAGAATTCTCCAGAAAATGTTTGTGAACATCATGTCACCATGTTGGGGCCAAGAATGAACCTCCTCTTGCCACCTCCCCACACATCACACGCACCCTTTGTGGACTGCCTGTGCTCAAAGTCAGCTCTGGTAGGATTGGGCTGTGATCTTGGATCAAGCTGCTGTGAAAAGAGATGAGAAGGAGCAGTGGAGAGGGCTTTCTGGGGGTCCTTCACCTCACTCAGGAGCTGCATTTAAGCTCAGGCTCTCGTCCTTGGCCCTTATTTGGGCTATGCTGCAAGTGGCCTGGTACCTGACATTATACCTTGGCTATGTGGACATCGACCCTCACTCAAGTATTTGACTTTCTGGCTTGATCTCAGGATCTCCTGGCTGTGGACCTGCCTGGGAAGCAATGGACTGTCTCTGAGTGCCACTGAGGTGACTGTCACTCCCCTGTCCCAGCACCCCTCCCTTCCAGGACAGCCCATGCTTGCTGCTCCCTGGGACTGTGCTATCACGCTCACTTTATTTCTGATGCATATTTTAAAATAACAAATTAAAGCATTACTTAATATATATGTATAATATAGGAAATGCCACAAATTATAGTGCCTTCACTATTTTACTTCCACTCTCTGTGTTTTAAAATATGCACTAATAGTCTCGATGACCTACCAAGTCATCATTTGTACCCTTACATTTTGCATCACAAAATTAGTAGTTCTTAGGAAATGATGCATTATTTATGCCAGTCTTCATTCTTTGCAAATTATCCTTTCCTTATTTACCATACACCATTCAAAATATACAGTGTTTGCCAAATTATTAATTTGCTAATATGATTTTCTAGAATATTGACCACAGTAGACAGTGAATTGACCTGCACCTCAAAGTACAGAATCTTTATTTCTGCAGTTATTTCTATAGTTATACTATATCTATAGTCAGAAGAAGTAGTGATGTAGACACCGCTGAAGTTACCAGGGCTTTCTGATGACTAGTCTTTTACTCGCCAATCCATACAGTATTATTGTAGGCATAACAGTAGTGAGTCAAGGAATTTTACTTGACTCTGATTTATTGCTAGCTGTTGCGGCTTAACCCCTGTCCCCACAGCTGCTCGCTTGCTCTCCTCTAGTGGGACTGGGGAGAGAATTGGCAGGGTGAAAGTGAGAAAACTCATGAGTCAAGATAAGGACAACTAATAGGTAAGGCAAAAGCCATGCAAGCAGGAAAAGCAAAATAAGGAATTAACGGCTTCCCACCAGCACACAGCCATCTCCAGGAAAGCAGAGCTTCATCTCACATAGCAGGTACTTGGAAGGACAAACATTGCAACTCTGAATGTCCCTCCCCCGTAACAGCCTCTTCTTCTTCCCCCAGCTTTTTATTGCTGAGCATAACTTTATCTGGTATGGGAGATCCTTTTGGTCAGTTGGAGTCAGCTGTCCCGGCTGTGTCCCCTCCCTACTCCTTGTGCACCCCCAGCCTACTCACTGGGGGTGAGGAGTGGAAGAGGCCTTGACTCTGTGTGAGCACTGCTCAGCAGTGCTAAAACATCCCTCTATTATCAACCCTGTTTCCAGCAGAAATCTAAAACATAGCCTCATACAAGCTTCTGTGAAGAAAATTAACTCTATCCCAGCCAAAATCAGCACACCAGCCAGCATAAAATTTTGTTCAGTTATTCCAATATTGAGAAAAAGAATAACAAAAATGATTAAACAAACATGTACATAAACACCTATTACCTCCACACCCAAATTTCTGTTTGGAGTCCATCCCCACCTCCAGGATGGTTGTAAGAGGTAGGGGTGTTGCGCGTAACACAATTTTTTCTGCTGCCCTGTGCTTAATGGATTTCTGATGCTCAGTTCCTTATTGTTACAGCCCTGGTATGGGTTGCCCATATCTGCAGTCTCTGAGGTTGTGCGTAACCTTGTTGCATGGCACGCCTTCCCCCAGCGTGTCTCTACCCGTAGCAGCTACCAGTAGGTATGCCTGAGTGGGCCTTGAGCTCCTCTGGCTTGGTGATAGTTTGGCACATGTGGGTTTCCCCACCGCTCTTTACGTCAGTCCCAGAGACCTTCAGGAACCATCCATGAGGAGCAGAAGGTGGTTCATGGCCTGATCCCTCTACAGTCCCACTACTCAAACCCAGTCCTGTGTGCCTGTTACACCCTACACAGCTCTCACTTCACTCACAGTTTTGTGTGCTCAAAAGGCACACATACCAGTGTAAGATCTAGAAATCTGCCAAAAAGTCAGTCCAAGGAGTCATAGAGGCAAAACAAATGCTAGAAGTATGTCTTGTTTCAAATGTCATGGTTTCACCTAAATTAAAAAAAAAAAAAATAAAAAGACATTCTTTTTGCCTGTCGTCTTTACTGTAGTTCTCTTTCTGAGGTCATGAGCAAGCCCCAGTCATGGCTGTGACCAGGCTGTGACCTGCTGAGGTGAGAGAGGCTGTGAGTACAGGTAACTAAACAGTAATGGGAGATTACAGCTACCATGAACATTGGGCAAATAGCTCAACACAACATAATTAAAGATTAAAGATAGGATCAGTAATTGTTTCATGGAGCAGTAGGTTAGAAAACACAAAAAGGAAAGCAACCTTTGGCATGATCCTAATTATTTTATATGTCCTGATGCAGAATTGAAGAGTATCTGTCTCACAGTGTTCAACATGTACTCAGATTCAAAATGCTTGCAGAAGGAACAAAAGTAAAAAAAAAGTCCACATTTGTCCTCAGTTTCTAAGAACGCAGTTAATTTGTTAAAAGGAATCTTAAAAGAGGGCAGTGGTGTTAAATGCTCATAGAAAAAAGCAGACTGTCTAAGACTACTGTATTGGAGACAGAGAAAAATGTGTGCCATTAATTAGGGCCTGAAAATAGATAAAAGGGAGCTGGCATGGTTAACTGGAGGGTGTGGGAAGGAAAGGAAGAAGCAGACACTAGAATCTGAAATTAAAAAAATCACAGACTCTGGTAGGTTGAATGTGAAAACATTGATTCATATAAAAACAGTATAGGGAAGAAAAGAATTCAAAGAGCAAGTAACAGTATCAAAACCAACAACAAATCTCTAGAAAGCCTAACAGAGAGCATCCATGACCAACAGACACCCTGGGTACAAAAGACCATGCAGGGAGATATTTAGAAAAACTGAATTCTATGTCTTTATTCACTATCAAAGAGTTTAATGAGGCTGCTACAGAGGATTTGTTAGGGTTTGAAGTGAAGATGATTAAAAAAAAATTAAACAGAGTCAACTGCAACATTGAACCAGACTCCATGAGATACCTAGTTAAAAGGGAGCTCAAGAATTAAACAGATGAACTTATTTTTGTCTATGACCCCTTACTTAAAACTACCTTGGTATGAAACATTGTGGAAGGGTCAATGTGACTCCTGTAAAGCAAAATCGGGCCTCAAGAGACTTACTGGACTTCTCCAAGGAGGATTCTTCATAAACGGAATATTACAATATCACTCTAAAAATTGTGTCTTTGTTAAAGTATCCTTGCTGCAGCATAAGAAGGAAGAAGTGTATTTTTTATAATTTAAATGCAAGAACCATCTATATAAGAACCAAAAGACATTAGTCTTTCCTCCCAGCTGAGTACCCTACTATGCTCTCTCTTAATCACCAGTGAAACCTGAGTTATTTTCTGTTGAGTGTTATCACTTCTTTTGTGGGAGAGCTCAAAAGTGTATTCCTGTGAGTCTAGTTTATCCTCTCATTGGTGACAGAAGGAAATGATAGAAGGATGAAGGAAAGTTTCATGCTTGGGGGAGGAGGTTCAAGAGGTTGCTGAGGCAGGCACGCTAGGGAGCTTGGTGCTTGCAACTCTTCACTAGTAGTCGCAGGCCTCCAAAGTGATGATAATACTTTCTAAGGACTGAAGAACACAAAGTTTGAGGCAAGCCAGAAAGTCATTGAGATGACTGGGATCAGTGATTTGCACAGTGTGATAGGTAAGAGCTGTTAATAAACCCTTTTTGTGTATGTTCTGTCTTCCTTGATTTTCTCTGTTAGAAAGCTTATAATCAAATATGCTGCTTGAATAAAAAAAAATAGCTTTATTTCTTAGCTTAAAACCTTTGGGGCAGCTTGCCTGAATAGATAGTCCGTGCAGAGCATGTCTGTAGAAAGTAAATATGCTTCTCTAGTTGATGAAGGATATGTCAATATGCTTGTCTCTGTCAATATGCTTCATATAGCACCTTTTCCTACATTCTCTGAAGAACTTGTGTTGTCCAGGGATCTACACTCTGTTGTGCTAGTGTTGCAGTGGCACAGTGGATCATATTCACATTTGGTGAAAACTGAGGTCACAATACACACTGGAGAAGAAAATGACATATACAGAAGTTTATAACTCATCCAAACCTGAAGATAATTTCACAGGCTACAGAGAATGGCTTTCCCTCTAGTCCCACTGACTTCACTCTACTGAATTTCACAGGTTTGCTGCAATTGCTGATGATGCTTATGGTGCCTGGGGGAAAAAACATTGCTAGAAATATTAACAATGGAAATTGATAAGGAACACATTGTGTTCTTGTGATAAAATGCCCTTCTCATAATCATTAATCTACATACTAATTTACATAAGTCATATTTAGTTAATTGCTCTACAGCTGTATTAAAAGAGAGAAGACAACAGTGTTTTAAAATGTGTTTTGTCCTTTAACGCTTCCGTACTTGTCAACAAAAGGTCCACAGCAATGGACAAGAAGCCTCAATATCTTTAGTAGTTATAGCACAATCACAGAACAAGATCCTGAAAGTGACCATCAGTGATAATGATAAAGAACACTGACATTCATTGAAACATGTATGGAGTGTTTACTTCAGTTACATTCCTTCAAACAGCTTCCCTGATTAGTGGTGAATAAAGAATGAAATGAAAACAGATTGAATTAGAACAGGATACACATTTCTCTTGCCCATCAACATGCCATCCTTTCTTTTGGTGTTTAAACTTTGAAAATATTTAGTCACGACAGTAAAGTACATGCAAAATTTTTAAAAGAGGAAACAAGATTTTCAAGGAGAATGCATAAAAAGTAAATGTAAAGGGTGACGTAAAACTAAGAGGATTCTAAATGCAAAAGAAAAGCTTAACTTTATTTATTTATTGTATGTAGAATTGATTGGGAACCAAAGTCACCAGTATTTGTGTACTGCCACTGCCCACCATGTTTACTGCCAGATTTGCCTAGAGGTTTCTCCTTCTCCACAATTCTTGTGATAATATATTTCCACTGCTGTCCAGATAGTATCACCTACTGCTGATTTTATTGTTCATGTAGAAACAATTGGTTTTATTAAACAGTAGTTAGAAAGGCACACTAGATTTGCCTTCTGTGCTCCTTTTTACTTCTTTCATGTTGAATACTCAACTGTTCTAAAACATTGTTTGCTGTACATAATATTAATGCATTTTTATTCATGAATGAGGTGTTACTGCTTTGAAATCTCAAAGTCACGGACTGTAGAGAGGGATATTTTCTTCATTACTGTCTCTAAATATCAAAAAATACAAATACTAGAATTTAATCTATAAATCCTCATCAGAGAGGTGATAAGGTCAGCCAACAGATCTTCATTCCTTTTCCTTTATTTGAAGAATTTTCTTATTCCAAATAATCAAATATTGTATGCTAATTTTACTTCTTAGAAAAGTTACTTGAATTTTCTTAGGGAAACAGTACTCTTTTTTCCATAAAAGGTTAAACAATGAAACAGTTTGCGATAAAATTACTGCTAATGCAATTAAATTATCTGTGGTGATATCAGCTCGTCTTATAATATAACTAGTCACAAAACACGTGAAATACGTTACACTCAGCTGATTGGAATATTTACACTAGTTTCACTGAATTTTAATTGAGACCTTTGTGAATGATAGATAAAACCGTCAAAGAAAAAAAAAAAGGTTAACAGATCGTGCAGTAATGAACACTGTGCCATGAGCACAATTAGACCTTGAATGTTAGCATTTCTCAATTTAATGGAAAATTACTAAACCATGAAAAACTCTATTTGTAAACCCATTTATATGTGTCCACCAATGCTTGATTTTATACTAAATCTTACTCTCAGTGTATTTTTAGCTTTTTGGTTTATATATTGGAATGAATTTCAAAGTTAAACAAAGGTACTAATATCAATAAATATTTTCAACATGTTTTTCATTCTTCAACTGTAGTTAAAATCTGACTGAAAAATCTAGATGCAGTTGGATAGTTGGTTGTAACTTGTTTTTAAAAGCCTAAAACTTTCATGAGTATGTTCACAACGCAGATTAGTAGTTATTCAAATTGCTAGACTTAGAAAAGATCAATTTTGGAAAGCATAGAGTTTCTTACAAATAAAAAATAATTACAGAGATTTTGGTTTTTGACGTTGTTTCTAGGATTTTTCAATACTTTTTTTTTCTTTCCTACTAGAAGAGGCATATTTCTAAATTTGGGAAGTAGTCACTAAGACTAAATTAAGATCAAATGTACATAACTTCCATATAGGTGTATTCTTAAGAATCTCATTCTATATTTTTACAACTTCAGAATTCAAAATGTGGAACCATATTAAAGACATAAGTCTCTGGTGCAGAGCAAATTTGTCTTTACTGCAGTAGACATCTAAATCCACAAATAATTTTTAAATCAATGGTCATCTTGTTTCCATATCTTTGAGGTTTTTTGAGGTACATATTTTATAGATGTGTTTATGCCCTGGTTTGAGGTAAGACAGAACCAACTTTCTGTTCAGTAATTTGACTTCATAGCTAAGCCTCTTCCAACTCTCTGAAATTAACAGCATGTTATGTTTGAAACGGTTTGTTCAGAGTGATAAGACAATTTGTGCCAAGGAATGGTATGCAGCAAGGCTCTTGCTTATACTTATTGCTATAACAACCAAGGGATCAAAGAGTCAATGTCCCTGAGCACCCTGTCTACACATATTTTAAATACATCCAGGGATGGTGACTCAACCACTTCCATGGGAAGGAAATGCATACACATGGGGAATGCATCATCACCGTAAGTAACAATGTTTATGACTTATATTCATAATAGATCTCTTAGGAAAATTCCTCCTAGAGGTGACAGTAGCTTCTGTTTAATCATAGAATTAACAAAGCCATTCCACATAAAATGTTAAGATTTACTATATTTGATACCAAGTGTACAATAGTACACTAGGCAACAAGAGAAATTGAATAACTGGTTTACCTTTGATAGAATTTTGCAAATCACTACGTTACAAGGACAAAAAGAATTAAACACCCTTCCCACTGCTCCTCCAACTACATTCTCACCTAGACTGACTTGAAGGACTTGTTTCTAATGAAGAGGAATTGAGCTTAGGCTTTTTATCACACTTGTTATCTGTATTCTTGAAAGAATATAAAAAATGGTAATTAATGCCATCTATGATGGTTGTGTACCATTTCTTGTGTTTTTTAGTTGCCTCCATCATAATTCTTGTATGAATTCACAGAATAAGGAATTTGGGGCATCTATATTTCAGGGATAAGAACGAAAATTTAGAAAGCTCACAATTCTAACTGTATTTATTTTTAAAAACTTGAGTATATAGGCAGATGATTAAATCCTCCTAGGTCTTCAGAAGTCTCTATTAACACTCTGAATACAAGCCAAGCCTTTAGAAGTCACTGTCAATAATCTGAGTTCTATCTATCTGAGTTAAATAGCAGCAGGTGCACTTCCAGCACAGAAAAATAAGATCATTTTGAAAGCCAACCTTTCCACTAGTTAAGATGAGATTAATAGAATGTTAATCTAAATTTTGAAAAAGGTATCATGTGGATTGCGTAAGGGAATTTCAATCTTGATGTCAAAATTATATGAAGAGTTAATAAGAATAATGTTAGAAAGGAACTTGCAGTTCTAAAACCTCAGCTGAAATGGACAATCGGGGAGTAATCAAGACTCTACAAATTATCCTCAAAAGCAGATTTTAGCCGAGGGTGGGAAAAGAAACCTGTAGATAGCAAAAAAACAACTGTGGATAGCAAAAAAAATATGTGGTGTATCAAGATTTTTTTCCAGATTCTTATCACAAATAATGATCATAATGAGTTATCTTTTGCTGACATGTTTTATTGTTCCTGAAACCATATTCAAACTCTCTACTTGCGAGAAAGCACTTAACTTGTCACCTGTTTAAATTGCAGAAACAAAGTATAAGACAGAAAGTTTTACAAAACTCTGATGATATTGTGCTTGAATTTAATTGCCTGAAAAGATCTGGTTTGGACCTCCTGCTGCGTTTATTCAAGTGGTGATATTATTCAACTATACTTGTGGTACTAGTCAAAGTAGCAATGCTTCCTGACTCAGAGCAAAAAGGTTACTGATGCATTAAGATTAATCTACATTGATATCTGAACTTTTATTTTCTTGTCTTAAAACAACATTGCTCCAATGGTACATTTTGGATGGATGAAATGTATATATTTTACTCAGATTCTCATTATGATCACAGAAAATTAATTTCTCACACAACTGTGAGAGATTCCTTGCTGTTCTGATGATCATTCCTGAAAGAGGTGCATGTGCCAGAATAGCTTTCAGCTCTGAGGGAAGCATGCAGACTGTAATTGTCAGAGCAAAGCAGAAACTGGTTCAATGCTTCCTGCTGAGATCACTCCATTTTTCCCAGTAGGTTTTGGTAAAACTCAGCAGAGCTCAGGGGAAAAAAGAAAAAAACAAACAGAAACAAAGCCCCAAAGCAAACCAAACCAAACCCAAACCCTTAGAACAGCTGACAAAAATGAAAAAAATACTGAAATCTCTCCAGGATTTCTAAACCTAGAAACTGATTGATGGCTGCAGACCCCGAATCACCTACAGCTTTTAAATAGATGCACTCCTTTTCTTTTTTTTTTTTTTTTTGGAGCCAAATGGTTTTGGATTTCTAGGAATATTAGAAAAATTAACTTAAAAATTAGAGTTCATCAAACAAGAAGAGAATGATTTTTTTAAACAGTATTACTAATACCCATTGTGTAACTGAATTGCATACCCTTTCCTGTGGTCCAGCAATTTTCAGAGGTCTTTTGTACTGAAAAAATCCACACTCTTCTCTCTAGGAAAGTACAAAACCCTGTCTCTATTTCCTGTACTCTCTGAAGCTTCCTCCTTGTTCATTCCAAGATCTCCCTGGCTCTGTTCATGCTTGACAATCCTTACTTACTGAGGTTCTTGCTCACCCCCTGCATTGCAAGAACTTCTTCAAAAGCTTATACTGAGCTGCAATCAGACAAAGAACAGTCTTTCACTCTTTCCATAGAGGTATCCATATGCATCAGTTAGGACAGGGAACATACATAGCTTCCTTTTCTGCTGCCCAGTCACAGTTATTTTAACGTATTATGCAAACCACAGAAAAATGCAAGCAAAGAAATAAAATTGATACCATTTATCAGAAGTAGAGGGAGAGAGAAGTATCTTACAGGGAAACCTATAAAATTAATTGGTCAGGCTGAGAACTACATAAGAATTTCTAAAAGCAATCCAGAGGATATATTGTCCAATCTCTTGATAAGAGCCATTAAAAGTAAATGTTTAATCTGAACTGAAACACAAAAACTCGATAATTTAAGAACTAAGGAAATATTTTCTGGGTTTCCAAGTTTTATTACTCTTTTTTTGGCATTACAAATGTAATGCAACATTTGAAATGAAGACATAGAAGTTTTTACCTAAATTCTATATAGTTTCAGCCTGGGTTACAAATAGCATCAATCAGAGTCACATTTTTAACATAAAAAACCTCTTCAACATTAAGAAGACCTAAAGATAATGTTTAACATATAGTAAACTTGGAATATTATATATCTGAAAATTAATTCAACTTTATGTTGGTAAAATGGCTTCTGAAGCTTTTCAGAAAGTGGTATCAACATTCTAGAAGCTATAAAATATTTTTAGTTCATAACATTTTCTTTTCTGAAAGAATGTGCATATGTTGACAAAAATGCAGCCACTTACATTTAGAAAATCCTATTTGGCTGTTCATGGGATTTTTTGTTGTTCTTTTGGGTTACTTTCACAAATATTAAATGAAAAGGGAATTAGTTTCAGATATACTAGCTAACTTACTGGAGAATTCAACTCGCACAATTGAGATTTACAACCTAATTATGTTTTATTCTCACTTTTGGGTCGTGTACGTTTTTTAACATTTTGTCAGGTTTTTTTTGTGCATAAGCATTCTTATTCAAAAAGCAGTATCTGTTTAAAACATTTCATTTGTTGCCTTTCATAACACATTGCAATACATGAGCTATACTTGGAGATTTCAATATCCATCTGAGACATTTGCAGTTATTTTTATTTGATCTATGATTTAATTCATGATCTTGCATTTTGCAATAGTATTTCTCTAGTTTTCCATCTGTGAAATTCAATTGCCACAAATTGTTTTCACTTCTTAGGGTCCTTTATCAGAATTAAGCATCACTAGTTCTTAAAATCTGCACATCTGAACAATGTTTCTAAACTGTTCTCTAGAAAAAGCACTAACTTCACAAATTCATTTTGTTTAAAATAAAGCTGTATTTCTGCACTATATAAATAATGAAAACAGATACATTTCTAAAATGTAAAAAAGGTGATATTTAAGTACTCCTAGTCTAGAAGTTGCCTATTATTTTTATTATTCTTTGCATAGTCTACTGTATTGTGTCATGTAGAAATGTAGATAGAAAAAATCTGAAGTAAATTTAGATTTACAATTATGACATAATTTCTAATAATATTTAGATCATTTTCTTTCATGGAATGACAGCTGAATTTTATTGGTTTTTAGGTCACATGGAAGATTTGAATGTTAGAACAGATAAATTACTTCATGGCAAATCAAAGTCTGTAACACCAGGGCTTGTCTTCTGTGGAAAAGACCAGCTATAAAAATGATACCTGAGATAGGGAATCAAAGATTAGACTTGAAGTATTACAGTCAAGAATGCAATATTAACATCAACCTACAGTTGTAGGTTGTTGGCAATAGAGTACCCAGTTCTACATATAGAAGTGAAATTTGAATTTAGAGTTCTGTATTTCATTTTCACAGAATCACAGAATGGTTGGAAGGAGCCTCTGGGAGTCATCTTGTCCAACCTCATGCTCAAGCAGGATCACCTAGAGCTGGTTGCCCAGGACTGTGTCCAGTCGGGTTTTGAACATATACACAGATGGGCACATCACAACCTCTCTGGGGCAACCTGCCCAGGTGTTTCACCACCCTCGCAGTAAAAAAAAAAAAAAAAAAAAAAAGTGTTTGCTTGTGTTCATATGGGTTTCCACACAGGTCTGGTGAAGCCACAACTGGAGTTTTGTGTCCAGTTTTGGGCTCCCCAGTACAAGAAGGGTATGAACATACTGGACTGGGTCCCGAGAAAGGCCACTAGGATGATTAATGGACTGGAGCATCTTTCATATGAGGATAAACTGAGAGAGCTGGGACTGTTTAACCTGGAAGCAAGAAGGCTCAGAGGGTATCTTAGCTATGTGTATAAATACCTGATGGGAAGGAATGAAGACGAGGCAGCCAGACTTCTCAGTATTCCCCACTGACAGGACAAGAGGAATCAGGCACAAACTGAAATACATTAAATCAAGACTCACTGACATTGCTAATATTACCTGAGTCTACACTGGGGAAAGTAATTTATAAATATGGTATGTCTTAAATGAACAGTCAATATTCCAGGAGTGAGTTTTCTGTAGATAAGAATTCTTCTAGTTTTGGGTTTACTCAGCAAGGTTTTGGTAGCACGGGGTCTGCAGGATTGGCTTCTGTGAGAAGATGCTAGAAGCTTCCCCTCCATGACTGACGGAGTGAATGCCAACTGGCTCCAAGACAGATCTGCCACTGGCAAAGTCTGAGCTAATCAGCAATGGTGGTGGCACCTCTGTGATAACATATTTAAGAAGGGGCAAAAACTGCTGCACTACAGAATCCAGAAGAAAGGAGGTGAGAATATGTAAGAGAAAGAACTCTGTAGACACCAAAGTCAGTGAAGAAGGAGGGGGAGGAGGTGTTCCAGGCGCTGAAGCACAGATTTCCCTGCAGGCTGTGGTGAAGAGAATGGTAAAACAGCTTGTTCCCCATCGAGGTCCATGGTGGAGCAGATATACACCTGCAGCCTGTGGAGGACCCCATACCAGAGTAGGTGGATGGGCTAGAAGAAGTCTGTGACCCTGTGGAGACCCCTCACTGGAGCAGGCTCCTGGAAAGACCTGTGACCCCATGAAGAGGAGCCTATGCTGGAGCAGTTCATTCCTGAAGGACTGCATCCATGGAAAGGACATATGGAAAGGACCTGTATTGGAGCAGTTCTTGAAGAACTGCAGCCTATGAGAAGGACTTACATTGGAGAAGTTGGTGGAGGACTGTCTCCCATGGCTGGGACCCCTTGCTGGAGCAGGGGAAGAGTGTGAAGAGGAAGGAGCGGCAGAGACAATGTGTGATGAACTGACTGCAACCTCCATTCCCCTTCCCCCTGTGTTGCTCAGGGGGAGGAGGTAGAAAAAAATTGGGAGTGAGGTGAGCTCAGGAAGAAGTCAAGGGTCAGGAGAAGGTGTTTTAAGATTTGCTTTTGTTTCTCATCATCCTGCTCTGACTTCTAATTGTCAATAAATTACATTAATTTCCCCAAGTTGAGTTTGTTTTGCCCGTGACAGTAATTGGTGAGGGATGTCCCTGTCCTTATCTCAACCCATAAGCCTTTCTTCGGATTTTTCTCCACCTGTCCAGCCGAAGAAGGGGAGTGATAGAGCGGCTTGGTTTGCACCTGGCATCCAACCAAAGTTAACCGACCAGAATCAGCAAGTTCTTTGAAGTTGCTGGGAAGAGAGTGACGAAAGGGGAGGTTAGGTGTATGGCTATAACCCAACATTTCAGAATTCACTAAGAATTATTACTTGACAAAATCTATATTTTAATTCGAGTTGGAACAGTGAGTAAGAGGAGATCAGTTTGTCATAATGATCCTTTTGATCATCCTTTTTAATTCACTTTCTTCATGGATTTAGAATCATAGAATCATAGAATATCTTGAGTTGGAAGGGACCCATAAGTACCATCGAGTCCAACTTCCTGCTCATCTCAGGACTATCTAAAACAAACCATATGACTAAGGGCATCATCCCCAGATGTTCTTTGAACTCTGACAGGGTTGGTGCCATAACCACTTCCCTGGGGAGCCTGTTCCGGTGACCAGCTACCCTTTCAGTGAAGAACCTCTTTCTAATATCCAAACTGATCTTCCCCTGATGCAGCTTCATTCCATTTCAATAAGAGTAGAGTGGTGAACAGCTATGTTAACAGACTCTGCTCACATTTAAAGCTTAACTGATAAAGCAGCAAAACTACAAAAAATCTAAAAACTGGGTAATACTAATCATGGGAAATGTTTTCACATAAGAGTGGCTATGACTGACCAATAAATCCCTAGAATGCACAAAGGCTCAGAGATTGGCAAAGACGATGTGCCAATGAAGGTCAGAGAATAATGTAGGGTGTGACAGCATGTAGCTCCTGCAAGGAAGCTGGCTTTATCTCAACCCAAAGGGGACTAGAGGGTGGCCTTTGTTTTAGGTGAACAGCTGTCAACAGTTGCATGAATCAACTGGTGGCATAAATGTTTCTCCCTGAGTTCATTAAAAGCATGAATGTCTCCCTGAGTTAGCATGGGAGGTGTGAACACATAGTTAAATACAATAAAGAGTATAAAAACCCCCAGACAGGAATTTTGAAGAGAGCCAGAAGCTTGATCCAATTTCAACCCACATTTTGCTTGTGGTGACTGGGGACACCCAGCATTGTGACAGTGAGCATATTATCAAGAACAGTAACACGGATCATATCGGTATTGTGATTGAATGGCATATTGCGATTTTTGCTATATTTTGCTAAGTTTAGCTTACATTTGTATTGTTATGCAGTATATTTTGTGTAACTTTGCTGAATCAAAAATCCTGTGGAATATCAACTATCTTTAAGTAAGTAAATTTGACATTTTACCTTCCATGTGAGGGCTGTCTAAAAGAACCTTGTCAGAGAGTATTGGACTCTGACAATGGCTTACCTGAAGAACTACTCAACCATATAATTCAATACGATTTAAATGCAGACTTCTCATTTTGCTTTGTCTTATTAAAAGCGTGCTATGTATTTTACTAAAATTCTTGAGAATAACTAAATTAAGATTTTAATTTAGGACAGCAAAACACTTGTGGTGTAACTATCGTACAGTGTTGTCTTTTCACTCCCACAGCTTTTTATTTTGTTCTAACTTAGTATTCATCTTCTCTGTGTCATTGCCACTATTGATTATTTCTCATTAATTGTTATATTATCCCTATGTCTAATCATATAACAAGATTCTAGCATGTTGGTTTGCACAAACATAGAAGAAAAAGACCTACTCCCATTGTATCTTCACAGACTCATTCTGCAAATTAAAAAATGTTAAGGAAAAAATTTATAGCAGAGTCAAAAAGATACTGACTTTTCTAGAAAGTAATTAGAAATGCATTTCACTGCAGAACTTCAGTCCTTCCCTTCTCCCTTCCACTCCCCTAGTTTTATTCCTTTGTACTTTTGCATTTGGCACATCTTCTCAAAAGATTTCTATATTCTCACCATATAGTGGTTGAAAGCCTCTTTTAATTTCCTTGTTATATCTTACTCATTTCCCCTATTTATAGCTGTAATAGCCTTTCTGAAAGTGGGATTTTTTTGAGTTGTACATTTGCTATTACTCTGTTCCCAGTCCTTGCCTTGTGAATGCATCTTTCGACTTTCTTTTGTGTATATACTGTGGCATTACAAAAGAATGGATTTAAAACTGTTGAAGGTTTGACTGCTAAGCCATGAAACCAAGACCTGCCAGAATTAAGGCTGAAACTCTGGCCTGACATTGGCCTCTTAGTAAAAATCCAGTCCCCCAAATAATCCTCTTAACTAGTTCCTTTTTCCATGATCATACTTGTAGTTCAATTAGAAAATTATTATAATCCTTTAAGCAGCAGATGTATATTAAATGCAATTCTTTCAAATTTATGGTGAAATTCTGCAGATAGACATAGGAAAGGAGAGGCAAGAGAAACCATCTCATTATGTACTGCGGAGCCACCTCAGGTTATTTGTCATAGGTCGACTGCAGTATAGAATACTTAGAGCAGCAAACTGACAGTCTCTAGAATGAAATAGAAATAAATACACTTTTTACAGACAAAAGTCTGATAGTTTTTTGTAAGTTATGGTTAGTAACATACTTTCCCCTCGTTTATAAGCAGGGCTGATCAAACTATAACTTGTTTTTTAGGCACTTGTAGGAGAATCTTCTTCAATGAATTTTGATATGTGTGGTTTTTTGCATAAAAAAGGAAACATTTCATAAAAACTGTAAAAAAAATTTGAAAATCCACCATTTCATATTATTTTCCATTTTCAATTTTTTTTTTATTTTCTTTGCCCCTTTCACCTCTTGTCCCTTTAAAAGGGGAGAAAAGAGAAAAGTATCTGAAAAAATACCCCAAATG
>VXBO01014838.1:18669-45614 GCA_013400135.1 Rhinoptilus africanus
CCCACAAAAAATTCCCTTTTTTAAAATTTCAAATCATTAAACACTTCTGCCAGTACCCTGCACGCATCCCATTTTTACCAGTGCATTTCCACATCTGTCGTTGGGTTCTAATCATCACCTTACCTCCACACAACCAAAGTGAAGCTGAATTAATTGAGAAATGCTGTATTTCTACATTTTCCTTTGTGTCACTTCCTATTTCTACCAAAGTTTTTGTGTTGGAATTTTTTTCTAATTGTTTTACTTTCTGGCACAAATTCCTACTTCTTTTTTGCTTTCTGCATATTTGAGTATAGAAGCAATTCATATGGCTTTGTATACACATTGTATACAAATGTATACATCTTTAATTTTTCCTATTATTAAAATTCTATGGTTTATTTCTAAAAATAATATGTTTTTTAAATAATATAAGCAACAAACTATTCAGTGTTACTAGGAAAAGAAAAAGCAGAAAATTATATTTCTCTCTAACAAATGCATAAATAATTTTAGAATTGTAATTGGCAATCAATGGAAAATTTAAAAATAGAAAGAAGAGGAAGGTAACTATATACAAATGCTCTGCTAGCTAACCATCAGACTAAAATATTTTAAAATGGTAATAACTCCTCATAAAGTAGTTAGGCTTAACATCTGTTCAGCTAATTGACAGTAATCGTTCTTACAGAACAGGCCAGGATATTATCCTCTAACTCACAGATTGCCTCTATGACTGAAATAGCCAAACATATACTTATGACCTATTTTAAAATTCTTATTTATTTCCTTGTAGCATGGAACAGACATTGCATAAACAAATCACAATAGTTACTTAGAGGCGTTTCTCACAACGTAGAATCCCCATCCCTCCCATTCTTGAGCTTAAAATGAAATGGCAAGAGTTAGGAACTTGACGTATGCCTAGTAATTTTCTGCAGAAATGTGCAGTGATATGCTAGGTTTTCCTTCATTTGCTAAAGAGGGCAGCAAATGAACCCTATGTGAATGAAACTCTCTCAAAGTAAACATGGAGTTTTGCAACATAGGATATTTTGATGTGGGGAGGAGACAGCTGTGAACTTAAATTTTGAATAAATGGAAAATTAATAGGAAGAAAAAAATGTCTTTTAATTTAAAGAAAAATCTTGCTCAGCCTAATAGATTTTGTGTTGTTAGGTATTTAGTACTTTGTGTCTGCTGCTCAGGTCTGCCATTTACAAATCTAGTACCAGCAGTGTGTGTCTGCCATCATCTCGGTATCACTTAAGTTCAGAGCACATAACTGGAAAAAGAGAGAGAGAAAGATTTATGCTCTGTTTCAAAAGTGTCTATTCCAGCCTGTAGCTGAGTGAACTTCTCTTATGGTAGAAAGCATAATCTTGAAGGTAGAAGTCACTTTCTCATGAATGTATGACAGAGGGCTAGTGATGTCTCATACATACAGGAGATCACTTTAAAAGATGAGTTTACAGAGATAAGTTACAGGCTTTAGGGAAATGAGATTTGATCATTCAAGCATTTCAGGTGATGATCATGAGAACAGTTAATGAACTTGAAAAAAGGTGTTAGCTCTCCTGAGACAATCTTCTAGTGGCTGGGAGGCAAAATGATACATATTTGCAGAAGCAATTGTGATAAGACATAACAAATGGAGAGTCAATTAAACTAATTATCAGAAGTGTTACTATATGTTGCTGTATTATAAATACAAAAAACTATTACTTAAATTTAAAAAATAAATAAAAAAGACTATCATATAGGTTTTTGATTTTCTAGTCCAAAGCATAATACATATCTCATCCTTTCCCATACAGGCAAACAATCATCGCAGGAGGTTAATTATTTGTGTTAATAGAACACCGGTTTCAGAGTACAGTGATTTCAGGAACAACACTGAATTCTCAGGTAATCCTGACTCATTGTGAAGACTTTTGTGACTGTCCAAAAATTTCATAACTTTTAACAGGAATTCAAAATAAAGGTTTATCACAAGTCTCTTAGGCATCAAATCCTCATTTTAAAAAATAAAAATAATGTACTCCAGAAGCATAATCCTTGTAATGTCTATTGCATAACCAAGTACATTGTTAAAAGTAACAGCCCAGATAAACCATAACATACAATACCCAACATTTTAGTCAGTTTACAGTATCATCTCTGTCATGCAGGAAATAGTGTAAGTACAGTAGATCTCACTGGATGAAAAATTAAAATCCACAGAACCTGATGTTTGGATTCTCAGAGAATAACAAAATTGGGAAGTGTTAAAAAACACTGCCATTGGTAAGAGCCAGCACCCTGATCCACAATTATTTCAACTTTATATTTGTTATAGAGCCTTTCATCTCAATTATCCTTTATCTAAAAATTTTGTATGATATACTTGAAAAGGATAAACCTATTGCACTTGCATAACAAGAGTTTAAAGTTGTTTCATTTGTTAGAAAAAGATAGTTAGCCACAAATATAGTAACCTGACAAGAGTGAGTTCAGTGTCTCAAAACTGAAAGCAAACAAATCACATAATATTTGGCAACATAACTTCCAAAACTCATTTGAAAAGAGTTTTTGTCTAAAATGAGTTTTGCTTTTTAATAATGCAACTGAGAGGTGCATGTATGCTAGTTAGAAGAGAACAACGCTTCATGAATAGGGAAGACCTTAATTCTGAAATCACCTGAGAGTACTTCAACACATTCTCACATAGTTTTGATTGCTTACAGTTAATTCATCTCTAAAATAACTCTGTTCATTTGTAGTCTGTGTCTATGGAGTTAAACTGAATCAAGAGGCTCTTCAACAAACATTTTATTATCCTTCAGTCACAAGCATCCTGACCTCTATAACCATGCAGCTGATGAAAATCTAATGTTGAAAATAGGAGTGCAAGATCTGACAACTATAAAGCAAATTGTTCTGCAGCTTTCCTGCATACCAACCCCCTCCCATAAACCCAAAACCCGAAGAACACAGAAATCTTCACTGGAGTAAGTCCATTACAAAGCATGCATATAATTTGTTGCATTTAATCCATACAGTTACAAGTTTTAACTTCAGCAAGCTAAATTCAGCTTAAAAAGTGAGAGCTAGTATCTAGTTCTGATGCAGATGGTGTTATCATAACCTAAGATCCACATAGTCTGAATGTTTGAAAATAATTTCTCTTTAACATGAAAGAAGAATGAGGTTTTTAAGCAGAACAAAAACCCCTCACTTCAATTAGAAGTGTATGAAAAGCAAAAAAAAAATAATCTTGATTTCATCAATGACTGTAAATTTGAAACAGGAATGTATTCTCAGCAATTTCAGGAATTGCTTTGTCACCATTTATTTAAAATATTAATAATCAAATTAAAGAGTACAGAAAATATTCTACGTTATCAAACAACTATAGATGGCAGGACTGCAAAATCTTTTTCAATTATAGCAGAAATGTGATGCTTCAAATGCATATCAGCATCATTCCTGTAAAAAAAGATGCAGCTCTTCACAGAGAAGCCTCTTCTGCCTCACACCCTGCAGAGGCCTGCGTTCCTGTATGTTCCTAGGATGTCTTCTCTGAAGCTGTGGCTCAGCCATGAAAAAAAATACCTATATTAGAGGAATGATAGTAGAGCAACTATCTACCATCACCTCCTGCACGGTTGCTTCAGGCAGTTTAATTGGCAAGCTGCTGCAAAAGCAAAGCCAAAACGTGAGGATGTGCTCAAGAGTTTACTTGACAAAGTAACGGTGAGATAAGTAGCAAGGCAGCGGTGTGCAGTTGCTGAAGAGACTGTCTGCCAAAGAAGAGTTAAGTCCATGTATGGAAAGGAAAACGGCTCAGTTAGTCCAAGCAGCATGGCAACTAACAATCCTGTCCAAGGCTTGCTTCAGATACAGAGAAGCTCAAAGGCACTTGAGAGATGTGGTACCTTTTTTTCCATGTTATCTAGAATCCAGAAGTATTGATTTTCTGCTTTTCTGGTCAAATACCACTTTCTCTTCCTACTATGCTGAACTGGAGTGCTTGTCCAGTCTTTCAGTTAAGTTATAACTTGTCCAGAAAATGTTTCTATTCTTTCCCTATTTTTAAATTTCTCACTTTTACAGTATGCCAGGTTACCTAATGTTACCATAGTTTGCTCCAAAATGAGAAGCTGCAGCACACTCAAAATGTTGCATATGCATATTTAAAAGAAAGATAGACACCCATCACGTGTACATCATACACATATCACATTACAAATCAATAACATTTCTTATAGTTGGACTCCCAGCGTGAAAGAGATCTTTGCACTTGTAAGATGGTCCCTGTCACAAAGGCATTCACATTCTAAGGACAGAGAAGGAGAAATGAAGGGAAGAATTGCCAAAAAAAAAAAAAAAGAAAGAAAAAAGAATAGGATTAAAAAGAAATAGAAATTTACTAGATTGAATGCCTGCAAGTTTACAGAATCAAAGAAATGTGTCCTTAGAGGGCCTGAAATATGATCAGAGTAGGAGCTTTGCATATGAGCCACGGGATCAGGTGCAAGGCATAAGGATCTGTGTGAGTGAGGGCACGGGCCATTCTGTGAGAAACTGACAAACATGCAGTCAAGGGTGGAAATCTTAGAACTCAAGATGGGCAAGAATAAACTGTGCTACAAAGCAAAAGTAAATAAACTGACAGGATCTAAATGTTTTTATACGTGTTTTTCATAAATAATACTGTTATGAAAAAATATAATTAAACAAATATAGGGAAAAATTATGAGGAACATAAGTATATTTTCCTTTTTCTTAACTTTTACCTACTTGAACTGGAATGAATAGGAAATAGTGTTATTTCATTAATAGCAATATTGTTTATCTGATTTTCTAATATTTTTCTATATTAATTTTATTTTTCCTTATGAGTTTGATACTGAAAAGCACACAATTTAAAAGAAAGCATGCTGTTCAATAAGCATTTGGCACCATTCGAACATATATTACGCATTTGAAAATAAACCTACAATCAGGGACTCTGCTTTGAATAATGAGATGAAAATTTCAGTTATTAGCTATTTAGCTGTTTTTGTAAGCTTGAAACAGATTTTATTTAGTGTTTGGATCTAAGTACCAAGGCCTGAAAATTCATTTTCACATCCCCATATTATCTTAAATTATTTGACAGGTAAACCCCATATATACAGACCTGGCACATGGTGCCTTTTTAGGACTTTCTTTTTAAATATATAATTTTAATTTAAAAAGGCATTTTCTCATAGAACTGTATGACTGGACTTCCTTTCCATGTTGACATACAACTGCAGCACCACCAGAATAGCTATGTATTAAATATTTTATGATCTTGTTGTCTTAATTTGCCTGTACTTAATTCTAGCCAAAGGTAAGAATAAGAAGCCATTATCAGGTAATGGTACATAAAAAATTTCAGGTGGTTCATGGATCCCATTCCAAAAGCACCTTCTGAAGCCTCCTGAGGTAACATCTGCTTCCTCATGTTTTCACAGTTTAAAGGCATACAGTAATGGATCCATTTATAACAAAAGCTATATCATTTTCCTGTTCTAGTCTATTAAGCTCTGTATTTCTGTCTTCAGAAATAAATTAAGCATCTGATTTGCAGAGGGCTAGTTGTCTCCTATTAGCTGCCTCTCAGTCACTGAAAGAACAGTAAAAAAATGCTTCTGTCTTCAATTGATATGCCTGAATCAAATCATACTCAGCTCCTTGTTTTATGTGATTGATCTAAAGATAGACACCCAGCAACCACATCACTCTTTCTAACTTGACTGAAATAAACTATGACGAAGAACCAGCCAGTCAAGATAAAATTTGTGATTTTTCACACAAGATACTGGGTTAGACTACCAGCAATGTCCTACAAAGAATATGAATGTTAAATGCTAAGTGGTATAAATGGCAAGGTTTTTGTAGCAGGGACAGAGGAGGGGGGATGTAGAGAAGGCCTCTGTAGAAGGATGTTGAGGCTCCCCACATGCTGGACAGCTGGTTCCAGTCACAGACCCACCGCAGGATACAGCTGAGCCCATCTGTCAAGCTTGCGGCTCCTCAGTGAAAACATATTTAAGAAAGATGAAAAAGCATCGAGAGGGCGGGAAAAACAGAACAGGGGGATAGGGGAAGAACAAAGTGAACAAGGGAAAAAGATCAGAGTAGTAGAAGGTGCTCCACAGCAGAGCTTAGAGCTGGTAACATCCCTGAAGGGACTCAGGGCCATGGCCAAGCTTATGCTGGCACAAGGACACCCTGAAGGGACTGCAGCCCATGAAGGACCTATGCTGGAGCAGAAGAGACAAACAACAAGGAAAAAGCAGCAGACAAATTATTATGCCCTGATCCTGCTCCTGTGCCACCGCAGTGGTGTGCTCCCTAATAATAATAAGTAATTATTATAAGCACCAGTGGGGGTTGTGATGGCTGCATTCAGGCTAAGTTGGACTTTGGGTAGATGGATGGCCACACAGTAGCCAAGGGCTGTCTGAGGCAGAGACCCAGACATCTTGCTGGTATACAAATATGACTACAGGTACTCATCTAACTCTAAAAAATAGTGGACAGCCCAGAGCACATTGAGCTCTCCTGCAAAGCAGCAGGCTGTACACCGGGATCTCATCTTAAGCAGGGACACCTCTGAAGGTTACTCCTGAAAGCTGAGAGAATCCTATCTTGTCAGATACTCTGTAAGTGAATTGGGAATTAATGTGCTGAAACTTTGAAATCTTAGATAAGTGATATAGAGGATTGATTATACATATATAATCCTTTAGACATAAACTTTTGGCCAAGTCCAGGACTAGGACGGGATCCAGCCATATCTAGCCTCCTCTCTGAGAAGGAGTTTAGAGAACAAGGGGGTCTGTTCTGAACCTTTTGACTTAATGGGAAGGTCTCCCTGACAGTTTTGTCTGACCCTCTCCTCCATGCAGTAAATAATTGTCGTGGTTTGGCTTCAGATGGCAACAAAGAACCATGTGCCGCTCGCTTCACCAGGACAATAATCAAGCTTACCTTGCCATTGTAACTTGATAAACTAATGTCACATTCACTATTGAACTTTGTTAACTCAGTTTCATACCAATAAAATGCAGCATTGCTTCTCTCTTGCGAGTGAAGTACATCCCTCCTGCCGTGACAGCCATCCTCACCAAAGGGACTGCATGAAACCTGTGGCAATACAAGGGGAATGGACGCCAGGGAGTAGAGGTGTCTGGAGTGAAGCTGGATTTGGGAAAGGAAAAGGAAAGGTAGTTTCCTAAGTGTTTGGATGTTCACCTTCTTTGTATCCCTATATTTCAATCAGTAATTAAATGTTTAGGTTATGTTAATTAGCAATAAATTAAATTCCCCCTCATTAGCTTGGTTGCTAGCCAGGGCCAACCCTCCCCAAATGTCAAAGAAAACCAAGTATTTTCACTACTGTCTCCTGGTTTTTTACCCTAGTTACAAATACTTATTTTAGGGTAGACTTTTTTTCTTTTGAAAGTGGAAGATAATTGATTAGACACTGAATTAAGATACCAATNGGGTGGGTGTTAGATTGGATATTATGAAAAATTTCTTCACTGAAAAGTTTATCAAGCAATGGAACAGGCTGCCCAAGGAAGTGGTTGAGTTGCCATCCCTGGACGTATTTAAAAGATGAGTAGATGTGCAACTTAGGGACATGGTTTAATGGTGGACTTAGTAGTGTTTATCTTAACTTAAGATCATCAAGTCTTATGATGATCTTAAAGGTCTTTTCCAGCCTAAATGATTCTATGATTTCATATTTCTTTTTTAAAATTGACAATTTATATAATTTTCCATAATCATTGTCAATTTATATCTATCATGTAAAAATGGAAACTTATATTAAATTTTTTAACATCAAAGATAAATAATAAGAATTCGTGCATTTAAATGTTAGGATAATTTTCCTTGCTACTGCTTTGCAGATAAGGATATTGGTTTTGCTTTGTAGCTTTTTTTTTATTTCTTTTTTTTTNCCCCCTCATTAGCTTGGTTGCTAGCCAGGGCCAACCCTCCCCAAATGTCAAAGAAAACCAAGTATTTTCACTACTGTCTCCTGGTTTTTTACCCTAGTTACAAATACTTATTTTAGGGTAGACTTTTTTTCTTTTGAAAGTGGAAGATAATTGATTAGACACTGAATTAAGATACCAATAGTCTCTGGAGAAATCAAGTTTTCTGCGAATGCAGAAAAAAAAGAAAAAGATAATATTCTTATTGAATTTTCTGCAGTCCTACAGACCCCTAAAATAAAGCTTAAACCTCAAATACTGAACCTCTTTTGAGTACAGACTGACAGTGAAAATGGGTTTCATGGTGATCTTTGTAATGTAAATGCTCTTCAGCCAAAAGGAAGTGTAGGTTACGCAACTAAACTTCATTCTGACTTGGGAAGAAGGGGTGTGTGAGGGAAATCAGAAAATATGTTTTATGTAGCATAGAGAATTTCTAATTTTGTCATTTCCATATCTGCTGTGGAACATACAATCAGTGAAATTATATTTATTACACCGTGTTTATCAGTATCTTTGCCCAAGTAACAAGTGATAAGACATNTTTTAGAGTAAGTGTGCTCATCTATTTTTTTTAGCTAGATGAAAATGAAAATAAAAGTCCTTACAGAACAACTCCCAAAGCCAGCAGTGAAAATTACTGTCACACCTTTTCCACACAGATAAAACAAATGAAATATTTGAAAGTTAGTGTGTTAATAGAGCTCATTTTGACAAAGGATTGAAAAAGGAATTGATTAAATAATAATGCCACAGGGGACCAGAACTTGATGTAAACTCATTAGGCACTGACTTAGATTCCCTTTAGCACCTACTCAGGAAACCCAGCTGCTTCTGCACCTCAAAATAGTCATTTCCTCTGCTCAGTCTGGCAGGTATAGCAGCCGCTCAAGGACAGTGGTTACCCTAGGAGAAATTTGATTAAGAAAAGAGGTATGACCCTGTATAACCAAAACATTCACTTAAGTGTGATCAACAAAGTCCACAAAAAATGAACACGAAATTGTTATTTAACTTTATACTGTACATTATTCCCTTAATCATAACATTTAAAGCAAAATATAACCCTTGTCCAGATCCAGCATTTCACTGTAAAGTATACGTCTGTTTACACCAAGTATTTATGTTCATTCAAGTTTGTTGTGTTTCATTAGGAGAAACAAATCAAACTTACTATTATCTGGATTTCTGTGGAAAGCCTAGCCTACAACATTTGATGACTGTTGATGAAATGGCAATGCCATTTACTGTGCTCTGTTATGACTGTTAATCTCCCTACAAACAGTGGCAACTCAAAATTAAAGCTGCACTAGTAAGAGTTTAAATATGCATATTTTTCATCAGAAAAAAATTATCGTAAATGTACTCCATGGCCTGAATGTCATGCATAATAGAACTGAACTGTATTTAACTAAATCTACTTTAAGGCATACAATATGTTTGAAATTTAATTTTATTTGATTGCCTTCACGAAACACATCTGTTGATTTGAACTTTTTCCTTGGAAACACTCCAGCTGTTTTCTGGTTTCTGAATATGACTTTTCAGAACTATAGATCTATTCTATGTTAATTCATAAAAATGATCCAGCAAGCAGGTGCCAGTAAGTTAGCTGAGTTCAGTGCTTGTTAACCATGATTCTTCTGTAATGGGGTTTGATGGGGTTTCGGAGAAAACAACATAGCAGCCAGATGTATTTATCCCATACTCACTGGAGCTGATGGATGGGAATGTCCATGTTTAGCCTGGCGAAGAGGAGGCTGAGGGGAGACCTCATCACCCTCTACAACTACCTGAAAGGAGGTTGTAGAGGGATGGGGGCTGACCTCTTCTCCCTGGTGACAAGGGATAGGACAAGAGGAAACGGGTTCAAGTTATGTCAGGGCAGGTTTAGATTGGATATCAGGAAACATTTTTTCACTGAAAGGGTTATTAAACATTGGAATAGGCTGCCCAGGGAGGTGGTAGGGATGGTAGACTCACCATCCCTGGAGGTGTTTAAGAAAAGGGTAGATGAGGTGCTTAGGGACATGGTTTAGAAGGGGTTTTTGTCAGGGCAGGTTAATGGTTGGACTTGATGATCTTAAAGGTCCCTTCCAACCTCACCGATTCTATGATTCTATGATTTTATGACTAAATCTGCAGGCTATTCAACTTTTTCCACAGTGTACATAAAAGAGTTAATGAACTGGGTTCTAATCATTACTCTAAGGTATCTGCTATCACTTTTTGTACTGACAAAATAAAATTTACTCATAGTCAATAACTGGGCTATGACTACCATACTTTTCACAAGAGCTTTCAATTATAAACTGTCTCTTGCTAAAGTTATCATGAAAATGAGAGCTTTGGCTTATGTCATCTTAAATGATTCTTGTCATCTTGTCAGCAAGGTGTTCTGGCTTTTGTGTAGGTAGTGGACTGGATATGATGACGAATATTTGAGTATATGCTAAGAATGCTAACCTAATGATTTAAATCTTGGGATAAGCAAAGATGAACAAAGACGATATGAATCATAAGACAATTCTGACAAACTAAGAAAAACACCAGTGGATCATCAATAACTTCATTTTTACCATACTGCATTGGCTATATGATTATTTTCTTCACCTAAGACTATAACAAAGACCTGCCTTTGGGTAGAACAAAGATCTGTATAGCTTGTTTCTTGACTTTTGCACAGGCAAATTGTAAATTCTTAAAAAAAGAGGCCAGAAATAGAGCTCATTTTGTTATCCCAGCTTTCAGAGACAGGCAGCTGAGGAACAGCCTGAGCTGTTCCTGAGTTGAGAAGATAAACTTTGTATTTCACAGCTTTCAATGGATTTCTTGATTCGGGAAAATATTTTTTATCCTCTTGAAGTCCTTTCTAAAAAGACAGGAAGGTTTGGATATACATTAACTCATATTTTTTCTAATAGTCCTCTGTTTTTTTTTTGCAGATTTAAATATTACTGTTTCTATACTAAACATCTCAGGAAAACATCAAAAAATTAGTGTATCAATGTGTAAATCAGGTAGTGGGTTTTGGGGTTCAGAACAATTTCATGCCAATATAAAGAGATGTCATAGCAAAAATATACTTGCTATGCATTTATGAAAAAAATAGCCTAAATTTTCTGATAATAGGACAACAGACTGGGGGTTGGGAATGGTGGGGGGTAAAAATTAAAACCAGTGTTTATAATTATTCTGACTTCTAACATAACTTAAAATAATAATACTTTTTACTATTAAAAAGATAGAAATAAACTACAAAAGTACTTAAAACATGGATACTCAAACTAAAAATGTAAAATTAAGATTTTATAGAACAATTTATTAAAGGAGTCAGAAACAGCAGAAAAGCACAGAAAAAATGTCAGAATCTTCATTATTTTTTTTTTCTTTTGGAATAATAATTTGACCTACAGTTCCTGAAGAAGTGTCAGTCATGGGTTGTTGCAGTTAAGAGACTGTCACATTGAACGCTATACGCAGCTCAGTGAAATTGGCACTGCTCCATAATTGAGAAGTTGTTTTTTAAATCTCTTTCAATTATATAATATCCTCAGAGTCAATAATATAAAAGCAGCAGCTTTTCTCCTATGGAGGAGAACTTTTATCATGACCCAGATTAAGTAATAAGTACCAAGCTCTTGCATTTTAAAATCCTCAAAAGGCAAGTAACTGGATTAACTGTTCTTGCAGTGAGATTAGTGTGGATCAGGTCATAAAAGTGATGAATGGGCTCTTGTGTAATATCTGTGCTAACATTTTCATGGATAATCTATCTCAAATGCAAAAAGAGTACCTAGCATAATTTAGTTACTGTATGTTTGGGAGATATTCTGTAGTGAAACCTGAAAAAAGTCTGTGTCTGCACTCATTTTTCAGCAAAACATATTTAATCAATAATTACATTTAACTAATTCTATTTATGTGAAATTGAGATTAGGAAAGAAACTACTGTATGAGACATGATATTTCATAGAACCATAGAATCACAGAATGGTTTGGGTTGGAAGAGACCTTAAAGATCATCTAGTTTCAACCTCCCTGCCATGGGCAGGGACACCTCCCACTAAAGAAGGAATTCACGTTCACAAAAATAAAAGCCTAGTTCAAGGAATAAACATGTACATACACATCAGAAGTCATTTTGGGAGCTAATTCACATACATAACCTGTAACATTCTCAACAATTAAGTGTTCACCCTGCTTCTGAACGTAGTGTTCATTTCCTTAATGTTGTTTTTTCTGAGTAAAGTTGTAATGCACTCATTATTTTTTCTTAAATTCTAGAGATGTGATACGAAGTATTTAATGCAGAGCCACACAAGGAATTCTTCTGAAGTTGGTGAATGAGGGCTGCAGTTTTAAGGTGTTTTACTGCAGATTGAGAATAATAGCATTCAAAGGGAAATGACCAGGCTGAAAAGTAAATTCTTATCCTGGGGATCTCAGTAATAGGAGCAAAGCATTAATAACATTTGCCTAACCGAAACTTATGGAAAGCATCACTGATAACCAGAACAGGAAGAACTGAAGTCTGTGGGAACACAAATGGAAATTAACTATATTAGTGTAAAGTGCATGATTTTTAATAATAGATGTATATATGTATGGAAATTCTGAGTTGAAAAGGGCAAAGGAGGACAAAATACCGACTGTATTCATCAACTAGCAATGTAATGGAGACATGAAAAAGTCATTGAGTTTTGTAGGGCTGATCAGGCTATGTACTTGTAACAGGTAAGGAGTTGGGCCAATGTGCAAAACACAGGAACGACTTCATCTGGAATATTGGGAAGAACTGCTTTGACCCAATTTTAGGTTTCTAATGGAAACATCTTCATTATAAGAAAAGTCTGCCTATGCAATTAATAGCAATAAATAAACTTCAGACTATGTGAACAATACTCCAAATTTTCATTCTGAATGGCCTGCTTTACAGTTCTATTGTATGAAGAAACTATATTAGATTCCTCAGACAAATAATACGGGTCATTCTTTGTTGTATACAGTATGGGTCATTGTTTTTAATACATTTATTCAGATGCAGAAAAAAGAGTGATCATGAAATTAGCCTCATTTAGACAAAAATACTAAACCAGCTTGACTTACATATCCTAGTGAAATGAAGGTTATGTAGAGTTATAATTTCTCACAAATACATCACAGAGCAAAAGTGCGATGTTGGCACAGGAACAGAAATTATACAAATGCATCAGAAATAAATTTAGGAGAAAACCCAGATATTCCTAACCTTCGAACTACCAATGTTGTGGAGTAGTAAGTCAGTAGAATAAGTAAGTGAGACAAAAATATCTTGCTAATTTTATTAGAAAGGTGAATCAATTTACAATATGGTTGCTTACGTTACCAGGAGAATGGGTTTAGTGACATGTGGAAACATGCAAGTCCTTCCAGAATAAGGCAGACTTAACTTGTAAGATTCAGAAGGGTTTTCACATTTATTTTATTAAGAATTGAGGGGAAACTTGTTTTGTAAGTTCACAAAAGTATTTTAGCTAATGTCCTTCTTATAATTTCCCATTTCCAGAACTTCCAGATAAATGAATTTGCACAAGTCTTATTTTTCTTTCCTAATCACATATATATAAACTTTCATGATAACCTTTGTTATTCCAAGGGGGTGAAATGGAAGTACTTCCTTTCAGCTAATAGATAGTTTGTATATGTAAAAGTAGTGTTAGGAATTTGGATCACTTGATCCTTTTCAAACAGTGATCATGAGAATCTTCATGTCAAAACACAGTTACTAAATACTTTTAATTTACCTTTACAGCTATTGGGAATCAATCACTACTACGTATTGACATAAATAACCTCATTCTTTCTGTTAAGACACAGATATATATGAAAAAAAAAAAAGGGCCAAACAACCTGACATGCCATGTCAATTTTTTTATGATATCATAAATCACTCATTTTCTCATTCTGACAACAGCTTCTTGTATTCTTTTAAGGTGTCATGACAAATACAGTTTGTACCTTATAATTGTTTTGTTGTTTGAAAGTTTGAACATATCCCTGCAGCAAAGGCTGCAAACTTCAGCTACTCAGAAGAAAGCACCAAAGGTACACTTTTAAAGAGAAAGATTTATTTTACATAGACTACTCTAGGAAATAATGTGCTTAGAAGAGTCTAGAAGAAATGAAAATTAAATGGAAGACTAACAAGGTACAGATCTTGTGTTATAATGATGTAATTATGCGTAATTTCAAAATTATAAAATATATAAAATAAAAATGTAATATAGCATTGTCACTGTATTTCCCCATATTATCAACATTCATCAAAGTCATGTTAACTAGGCATTAGGTATACTATACCTGTATTAGTATTACTGCAGCCATGATAGTTGAAGGATGCAACGTAATAAAAAATTATAGGAAAGGAGAACCTAGTTTTTGATGCTATCTGATATGCCTAACCTTTCTCTGTAAGCTAGGTATAAATCTTTGCATATCTGAAAACAACGCATCTTGGAGAATTATGAAAAAAGAAAAGCGAGAATAGTTTTCAGACACTAAAACATCAGCCAGAGTGGATATTCAGCTCAGTCCTACTGCAACTAAGATATATCAGTATCAGCAGTTCCTGTTAATTTTCTGTTTTCCACAACTAAGTACTCAGACAGTCTAACAACCCCCTGCCAAAACAAGCTTCCCTGCTGATTACACCTTGCCCCAGCACTCGACTTGTGCTTGAACTGCTTGAGAACTGTGTGCAGCTCAGTAGTCCATTATTATTTGACCTTGAATCTTTATTTAGGTTATAAGCTACTAAACTTAGAGCTATTTTGTGTGTATGTGTTCAGGTGCTTGTTGGGGTTGCTAAACTTGAGCAGCTCTTCTTCTATACAGGTGAACCTGTATACCACTGAACTAGAAAATAAAGCAGGAGTTTGAATGACTATTTCGTCTGGTCCAGTAAATATTTACATGTTTATATGCACTTAAACTCACTTGGCTTTATCCCCCAGGTAATCCAAAGTGGGTGTATAAAGTACTCTTGGAAAGCAAGGTGATTTAAAAATCTCAGATTAAAAAAAAATAAAAATGAGATGTCCAACTTTCTGGGTGAGTACTTAAACATACACAACTGAATGGCAGAGAAATCACCAGTAGATTTCTGAATCTAGTCTCAATTTTCCTTTGCTTTTCTTTTGCAAGATAAAATATCTTAACCGGTTGCTTGGAATATATCCTTTTAAACAAAAGATGTTTTTAAAGTTTTGATTTCTATTAAAAAACAAATACTGATTCTGATCAATTTATTTTGATTTGAAAGGATCAATTGCATTAGCAGCCTCGACCTTAACTTGTTTAGTAGCTCCATTCCTTTTCCGTTTGTAGTTTCTTTAGAAGAGTAAGGAATTCAACGCGTCTAAGATTATATGAGTAAGAAGCACACAAGCAAGTCATTTTTTGTTGTTGTGAGTTTTTTATGTACCCTAATGGAAGCAGCAATCATATCGATTATTATGACTAAATGTACTGCTTTGCCCCAGCTTTATTTCTTAAAATAATGAATTTAATCTTTAAATCTACAACCTGCATTTATAAGCATACTATTTGGGCCTCTCTTACCATCATTTGTCACAGTCTTGACTTTCAAGTAATACGTACAATTTTTCAAACAATAAGATTCAGTTAAGGAAGAGCAAGTACTCTTCACTAGATTGATTACACTGTTATTTGGCATATTCATTCATTAGTAACATGCTGATAATGATCATATGCCAAAGATTACCAATCTGTACAAAACCTACAGAGTTTTGTCACCTATTTTTCGAATGTTTATATTGGACAAAATTTTGAAAATAACAGTATTTTAGACTTAGTATCTCTCACTGGTCAATTCACCCGGCTTTTAATTTACTACCTTTTCTTTCCTGAGATCCAGTTTAAAACTTGCCTGGATCTCTCTTATGGACTGAGTCCATGTTAATTTGCATACTCTTGAGTCACCTTGTTTACAACTGAATTTAGCGTGTTGCCTTCAGTAAGGAGTTTAGGAAAATACATGCAGACAAGGAGATTGCAGCTGAGTCTCCTGCTCTGTTGTAAATGACCAGAGAATCACTTCTCTGTCCTAATGCAAAATAACCTCCAGCTTTTAATGAGAGCTGTGTTAACAGATCTGTTATAGATGGTAAAGTACCTGCATACTACAATAAGGAAGATCTTAGCCAAAGAATNAGACTGCTTGTCTAAAGCCTGACAAATGTATAACAATTTCTTCCTTCATATAAGAAGACAGTGAAGCACCACTCAGCTTGATAATATCTGGAATGGGTGAAATGTTCTTTGTCTCCTTAGTGACTATGGAAATTAAGAGTGAAACTGGTTTCGGGATATAAATAAAGGCAAAATTCAGAAACAGATAATAGCAAGATATGCTTTCTTTTTAATACAATTACTGTAAAGTTAGGAAGATAAACAAGAATAATGCAATTGTATTCAAAAGCACTTGATGTGATTCAGCCAGCAGATGGCAAATGATGGTCAGTGAAGAAAGCCAATAAGGCTGAAGACCTTACTTGTACTACGCAGATACGCCATGAATTTTACCTCACCCATCCAATTATAGAGTATACTGTGCTTTTGTTACTGTGAGAGGAAAAATGGCAGTATCTTGTGCACACCATCAATCTCAAGGATAAAATGTTGAAGATATAAAATAATTCCTTTGTAGTGAACTGAAGGGACTTTTTTTCATTTTTACTACATGTTCCAATCTGGGATGGATTCATTTGCTTATGTTTTGGAGTATTAATCTCTATTATTTGCTTGTGCATGCTGAGGGAGATGTAATAGGAAAAGAGGAAANTAATTTTCAATGTCTTTACATTCTATTTTTCAGATGTCTACTTTTTCACAAATGTTTGAATTAAATTTTCTTTTTTTTCTTTTATTTTGCTATAACCAAATTTTTATATTAATTTTATCCACAAGATCTTTATAAACTTTCTATTTTCCTCCACAGTTTATNGGTTTTTTCCCCCAGAAGACTGCTTGTCTAAAGCCTGACAAATGTATAACAATTTCTTCCTTCATATAAGAAGACAGTGAAGCACCACTCAGCTTGATAATATCTGGAATGGGTGAAATGTTCTTTGTCTCCTTAGTGACTATGGAAATTAAGAGTGAAACTGGTTTCGGGATATAAATAAAGGCAAAATTCAGAAACAGATAATAGCAAGATATGCTTTCTTTTTAATACAATTACTGTAAAGTTAGGAAGATAAACAAGAATAATGCAATTGTATTCAAAAGCACTTGATGTGATTCAGCCAGCAGATGGCAAATGATGGTCAGTGAAGAAAGCCAATAAGGCTGAAGACCTTACTTGTACTACGCAGATACGCCATGAATTTTACCTCACCCATCCAATTATAGAGTATACTGTGCTTTTGTTACTGTGAGAGGAAAAATGGCAGTATCTTGTGCACACCATCAATCTCAAGGATAAAATGTTGAAGATATAAAATAATTCCTTTGTAGTGAACTGAAGGGACTTTTTTTCATTTTTACTACATGTTCCAATCTGGGATGGATTCATTTGCTTATGTTTTGGAGTATTAATCTCTATTATTTGCTTGTGCATGCTGAGGGAGATGTAATAGGAAAAGAGGAAAGCACAACAATTACTGAAAAAAATTGCAAAATATTGCCTATAAACCATTACCACTGCTATAAGGAGTTATCAAAGACAGAATGCATAGCTGGAGCATGAAGTAAATGCTGCAATAAAAATGACAAGTGGCCAGAAGTGTGGTCAAAAATACTGGGGAAAAAAGTAAGGAACAAAAGCCTTTTAACTTATTTCATCCAATGAATTCTGTTTAATTTAATGTTAGTATTAGGGAACAGCTTTTGACCCTAGCAATATAAAAATACAAAATATTTGGTAACAACTTAACTTTAACTCTCAGTGCATTTGTTACACCATGTAAAATCACTTTTCAGGAAAGGACAGTGTCTTAAAAGCCAAAAGTCAAAGTTTCTTCAAAAAATACCAGCAGATTCTACTCTGTAAGTGGCCAAGAACTTGTTGACTTACTCATGCATCACTCAAAGAGCTTAAGAGACAGGCTTTCAAAAAAATATTCCAAACAATGTTAGCCAAACATCTGAAGGAAGCATTTAGATAAAAGCATGTATTTTCATTAGTTCAGATGAACATGGAAGTTTTCAGCTCGCTTTCCTCCACATTTGTCAACAATAGTAATTAATAGCTAGGGATAAATCTCTTGGCATTTCTCTTGGCATTCTCTGTAGGTTGCTTGATAGCCCTCACTTTGTCTTAAAATACGCAGTTACTCTTGGCTTTCTGAATGTGCTTACTAATAGAATGCATGTTAAAAGTTTTAATTCACATAAAATTATATGATCAATTAGCTGAATGGAATTAAGGCATGAGAACACTGAAAGAAGAAAATATGCAAATTTGATTCTTCTTCATCTTTAAAATAATTTTCAATTTTTTCCTTTGGTAACAGTAAAACATAAATTGTGATGTGGATATAACAATAAACTGCATGGATTACAGTCAGAAGATTTTAATTTTATAGAGACCTGATGTTAATTGGCTTAACAACCCTGCCAAAGCAATTAAAGCAGCAGTGGGTGGTTTGAGGATGATGCAGATCATTGATGCCCCATCAAACTTAATACAATTACAGACATATTTTGCCTGAGTGGATCCTGAATGAACCACCCACACAGGATAGAGATTTTAGAAAGCCTCCATTCCAAGAGATTTCAGTGATCAGTGAGTCACAAAAGTGTTAAAAGTTGTACAGTTTTTGCTTTCTAACATTGGACATAGGATGAAAGTTTTCACTTTAAAATGTGATTTTAAGAAAGGAAATGAGAAAGAAATAAAGAACAAGTGCTGCTTTTTTATGACCAAAAATTAAAAAAAGAAACAAACAAACAAACAAAATTGGTTATTTTTGCTGTATTAAAGATATTGGTGCTTCTAGATAACTAATAAAGGAAAACCAAGATTTTATCATTTATGGTTTTGAATCATGATTTAGTTTTCATTCATATAACTTCAGTTGTCTTTGAGTGAAAACACACAGTTTGAACTCTACCTTCAAAATTTCCAAAATTGTATTCAAATTGTGCAAAGATATCAAAGCAGAATTGTTAATACTCCTGAATCAAAGCGCTCTACCAGCAGCTGTAGCAGATATCAGAATCTTTCTCAGCTTCTAGGAGAACTTGCCAACAGTTTCATTTCCTTCAGTTACTTTATTCCCACTCTGTTTCAATAATTTAAATGAAAATATCTTTGCAATAACTTCAAACACTGAAGTGTAAATATTCCATTAAAATTTTGCAAAATGAAAAATCAGTTTCTAGCCTTGCACATTGTATTTTCATTCTTTAGTACTTTGTTTTAGAATCCAAATTTATGGTCTTTAACATTGTATGGAGAGAAAAAAGAATATAAAGCTTGGATTTTGGGGCATATTTTATCTCTATCTGTTCCATTAGTCATTCTGTCTGAGGGCCAGATTCTTACCTACTGTAAATCAGAAGAGATTTCATATAACTCTTTTAATGAGACAAAAATTTTGAGAGGAGTATTAGCTAGAAGTTATCTGCTTTCTCTTTTTTATGTCCCTGTTGTATGGTGTATTGTAGTGTTGCAAAATCTGCTTTTGACTGAGGCTTGACCTAGCTTTGAAACTGAAAAACTTCAATCTGAATTAAATTTTAGAATTTCACTTTTTTTTTCCACGAATATGAAAACCTCAGTATTTTGTTTCAGAAAAATCAAATCATAACAATAAAACGAGTTATCTGCAAAGAACTTGGGAAACGCTTCTTACCTGGATATACTCACTATACAAAGTGGAAAGCTCATTTCATTCAGTAACACAACATATGTTCCCTCGATAATATTAGAACTTTGCAACTTATCTTTCTTTTCGATTTGCAGAGAATCAAGGTAGAACTATAAGGCTAATCTGTACTGGAATCTTTATCAGGCTGAGACTAATACAAGCTCTCTCACACCAGAAACTTTTTTTGTTGTTTTGTTTTTAGCTTTACCTTTTCTGACAGATTTTTGCTCTTCAAATGAGAAATATATATTTTTTACATTTCATACATACATAAATCACAGCTAAGTAGAATCATATAATAGATTCATAGAATACCAGGTCGGAAAGGACCTCAAGGACCATCTGGTCTAACCTGTCTTGACAAAAGCACAGTCTAGACAAGATGGCCTAGCACCCTGTCCAGATGAATCTTAAAGGTATCCAGTGACAGGAAATCCACCACTTCCCTGTGTCCAATTGGAATCTTCCCAGGAGCAACTTGTACCCACCACCCCTTGTCTTTTCCATGTGACTCCTTGTAAAAAGGGAGTTGCCATCTTCTTTGTAGCCACCCTTTAAGTACCGGAACAACCTTTTCTCAAGGTTGAACAAACCCAGTTATCTCAGCCTTTTCTCATATGGCAGCCCTCCCAGTCCCTTGATCATCTTGTGGCCCTTCTCTAGACCCTCTTCAGCTTCTCCACAACTTTTTTGTGTAGCGGGGACCAAAACTGAACACAATATTCCAGGTGTGGCCTGAAAAACGCTGAGTAGAGTGGGACAAAAACTTCTTTATCTCTGCTGGTGATGCCCTCGTTGATGCAACCCAGTATCCTGTTGGCTTCTGCTGCTGCAGCAGCACACTGTTCACTCATATTGAGCTTGTTGTCCAGCAGGACCCGCAGGTCTCTTTCCACAGAGCTGCCACCCATACACTTGTTCTTGTTGAACTTCATAAGGTTCTTTTTAGCCCACTCTTCCAGCATATTCAGGTCTTCCTGCAGGGTGATTCTACCTTCCAAAGTGTCTACATCCTCACTGAATTTGCTATCATCAGCAAAATTCATCAGGATACATATCATAGAATCACAGAATCATAGGGTTGGAAGGGACCTCTGGAGATCATCTAGTCCAACCCCCCTGCCAGAGCAGGGCCACCTTAGAGCAGGTTGCACACGAACGCGTCCAGGTGGGTTTTGAATGTCTCCAGAGACGGAGACTCCACCACCTCCCTGGGCAGCCTGTTCCAGTGCTCTGCCAGCCTCAAAGTAAAGAAGTTCCGTCTCATGGTTAGGTGGAACTTCCTATACTCAAGTTTGTGCCCATTACATCTTGTCCTAACCTATCAGGTTTTCTTGGTTTGTGAGTAGGAAATCCAGCAGTGCCTCATTCCTGGTTGGCACACCTAACATTTGTATGAGGAAGCAGTCTCCTACATATCCCAGGAACTTGATGGATTCCACGTGAGTTCCTGTATTGCTCTTCCAATAAACGTCTGAGTAGCTGAAGTCACCCATAAGGACCAGGCTGACCTGAAGCTTGCTTAAGTGACTCACGTACTGTTTTGTTAGCCTTACCATCTTAGTTTAGAGGTTGGTAGCAGATGCCTACTGTAATATCCCTCTTAGAGCCAACCCCTCTGATCTTGACCGGAGGCATTTGATATGGCTTCCATAATTGATGTAGTCGACTTCTATACATCCAAGGTTCTCTTCAACATGAAGCACGACTTCTCCTTGTCTTATTGACTGCCTGTCTACTCCTTCTTTCTCATCCTTGGACTGTGAATTATGAAGCAGCACATTTAAAATGAAAAAAACCCAACCAAACTCTGGAACTCAATACTTGTAGAAAACATAGTTATTCTCAGAGAAACAGTGGAAGCAGATAAATGTGACATATGCTCCTTAATTATAAGATATATCTATAGAGTATGTGTTGAAAATCCTTTAATCTGGATATCTTCCCAAGCACTTTCTTTTAGAGGAAGTCTACTGCTCCCTCCTATCGAGTACATCTATTTGATAGATACTTTTATAGTTACACTTGATTTCTTTTTCTAAATAAGCTTGCAAGCATTTTTCCCTGTGTGAAAATTGCAATTAATTTTACTGAAGCACAGCAGTTTTAAACGCACGTGGCATTGACCCAGGATGTTTTGTGAAGAGCTGCAGAGTTCACGTAAGTCTACCATTAGTAAAGCTTTTATTGTATTCACATCCAAAGATTTTGCCCTTCCACTGTCAAAGCGATTTAGATACATCTCTATTTCATGAGGCCAGGAATCCTGAAGTAATCTCTAAACTGCAGCAATAAATAAAATTTCAGAAAAGCTGAGCCAAATTATTTACTGTATGAGCAGGGATTTCTTCAACTCTTTAAAGATATGACTTTGAGTTACAGACTGAAGTATTATTATATATATTTTGTGAAGTATTATTATATATATTTTGTGAAGTATTATTATATGCATTTTGGTCCCCATATGTATATTTATTCTGGAATATTTTCTGCTTATTCTACTATAGTGCAGGATTTGTACTGAAAATGTTTGACTTTTTAAAATGTAAACAAAACCTAACCAAATAATCATACAAACCTAAAAATAGTTTGTAACTATATTCCCAATGCTTTATGTGACGGCTGATTTACTCATAGAAAAACTATATAATTACAGAAAAAAAACAAACAGAAACCTATGCACTAGTCAGAAACATACAAAGAGAAGTATGAAAATAAGTAGGCTTCAGAAAAAAAAAACCAACCAAACAAACTACAAAATGTGTCAGGGGCTTGTAAGAGATGGACTGTCGAGGTGCAGAAGGCCCTCCAAGCCTTCAGTGGAATGCCTCAAACACTCTTAAGAAAATAAATAATGCAGACCTTGTTTTCAAAGAACTGATAAGACTAACACTTCTGGCGCCTGAAAATGTGGGAGAACTGTCTTTTGAAGACAGGATAGTTCTGCCACTCGTGTGATGAGCTTGCTAGTTCTCAATTCTCAAGGCCATCATGTCCAAAAAGTGACCTTTGCTTCATTATCCGCGAAAAGTATATGAAAACGCACACTCCTGCATATGCTAATGAAGATTATAGAGATCATGCTAAACATGTATGACTATAGTTCTCGTTTCCCCACCCAAATCATGTTACACGTCATCTGGGAGAAGGGAGAAACCTGAGAAGAGGTTGTCCTCAGCAAGGGGGTGGACCATGCTAATTCTGCAAACATAAAAGGGGGAAATAAATGCCTCTGAGGGGAACAAAAAGAAGAAACAAAAGAAGAAGATGGGGCTTGGGAGGATTCTTCCCAAGGAGGAAGACCCTAGCTGGAAAGATTCTTCCCAAGAAAGAAGATTATGTCTGGGAAGAATCCCTGAAAAAGACGCTGGAACCAGGACGGGTCATCTCTTTTTTTCTGTCTTTTTCTGTCTTTTCCTTTCTCTACCCTTCAATTTCTCTTTTCTCTTATAATTGCTAAGTAACGGTTAGAGTTGTTAAGTAACGACCTTAAGTACGACCTTAAGTACTGTTTATCCTAAATTACTGCTTGTATAATTATTGTTAACTAACACCATGTATACCCCACCACTTGCCATAATTATTGTGGACTTGTTAAGACCTATACTAACCATTTTGGTAAGCTAATAAATGTTTCTATATGGACCTTGAGACTTATCTCACCTTAGTCTGCACCGTTGAGAATTTACGAATCTGAAGTCACTTACCCTCCCTCTTTCCTGAGAGTGGGACGTGACAGGGCTTCAATAATGTTTTATAATAATTTTCAGCATAAGATCGATGGTTCACTGTTTAGAGCACTGTCCAACTTCTACCAATTGTAAAAAATTACTAAGACCACAGTTTTGTGATTTTAATTTGAAGGGCTGGATTTTCATGGAGATGCAAATACTTAGAAGTTTGTATTTCTGTTGTGTATTGAGTTTACCCATTCAGGCCATGTTGTACAATAAGAACTGAAATTCAGATAAAAGTGAGCAGTAAACAAATGCAGGCAAGTCAATAGGGATCAGATTAACAGTTGTTGTTAGACATGAGTGATTAGACTAACAGTTAAGTTGTAAAAATTGTTGCATGAAGTCTGCATAGTACACTTGCAGTAATTAATTTAATATAAACCTAAAAATTAACAGTGAATTAATAAAATGTTAATTATTACAAAAATCATGTAAGTAAGATACTTTGTAAAGTTCTGCCAAATTGAAACATTAGAATAAAGATTGAGAAAAGTAAATACAATGCCAGGTTTTGATTTTTTTTTTCAAATATTAGTAATTCTGTATTTTTCCCTGTGAACAAATGGGCTAAAACACATACTTCGAAAGAAGGGATTCTCTGAAATAATTTATTTCTTGTAGCTGAGGTCCTTAAGGCAAAAAAAGAGCAAATACTGTGATACAGTCTCAAAAGCTAGAAACAATTGGCTTGTACTGACTCCATTTTATAGTTTAATGAATTTTTTACACCTGTTGTCTTAGAAGCTATCCCCATGCACTTAGAAAGTGGTCATACCCGAGCGCTTGATATATAAACATACACCTGCCTCTTTCTCGTAATAATATGACATAATGTTGCATAGTAAGTGTTTCAAGGTTTCCCAGTGGTAATGTATCTTACTGTCATGCAAGGATGCTTTGCCACTCACTTCTCATTATCCCTCAATTTCTTGCCAGACAGTCACAGGCTTTGTGCTAGAAAGGCTGTTTAGTCTCTTATATTAGAGACTAATTCCCATATATTAGAGGGAAGCATGGTTTGTATGGTTTGTTTGTGGGTTTTTTTGGTATAGGGGTCCCCTAAGTCATTTATAGGAATGTTGTATGTTTGCTTAAAAGGGAAAGAAAAATGGGAATTTTGGGAGGAAACTTTCTCCAAACCTTTTAGTGTAGTTAAAGCAAATGAAAAATTGCATGCATAGCATTGACTGTCTATCTCATCTCCCTTGTATCCCTCCATGTATGTAAGTATTTTTAAAAGTACTTACAGATTTTGAAATATATTACATTAGTTCTGCTGGAAATACGCAAATGGTGATACAATACTTAGAATAATAAGCATTGTGTACATGTTGAAACTGATTTTTGGTGAATATAGCTTGTTTAAATATTTATTTCACTCAAAGCAATGTCTGTAGAGTGTCTTCAGTAAATTAGTTTCTTTCCTCAGAGTTTACAGTGGTATCAGAGTTTCTTTTTTGGTAGGCAGATTTAAAAAATGGTGTTAGTATTATAAGTTTTTAACTGCACATGTGTGCTGTGAACTAATTGATTTCAGCTTCAGACACTTTATCAGCACATTTAGAAGTGGTCATATTTCTTACATGATCAGTTTAACTCCTGCTGCATACTTAAGACTAGCCCAATCAATTCACCATTTTATAAAAGATGGTTCATTGAAGAAACTATCAGCTAGGCAGAACCATTACTATATTACAAAGTCCTACCATTTTAACAACAGCAGTATAAATAATCAGGTAAATTAAGACATCCATTGTTGTAATGACAAATAAAATATCTTTTATCTGTTTGTTNATATCTTTTATCTGTTTGTTAACTATTATGTATATGCGAAAGCTTGATATTTCCTCTTTCAGCTTCCTTATTGACAGTGGACTTCTGGCATCAGCCTCTGACATTTGCATCACATTTGAACTCCTTTAATCGTGAAATGTATATTGTGATGGTAACAAAAATGAGCAAAAAGAAGTACCTATTTTCATGTCTGATTTTTTGGAGCAAAGGGATCAATTGTACAGTAAGTCACTAAGGTTACATATATTTTAAGGTCAAAAGACTCTCATCAGAAACGTAATTAGTTAAAATATTAGCATGCATATTGCTAAGATCTTAAAGACTTTCCATCTTTTAGAGCTTTCATTTTTTTTTTTTTTTAGATAGATGAAACAAACCCCACAGATCATTGATGCAAATGCCATTTACACGTTACTACTTCGTACTCTGAGTTTCTTTCTGGATGTGATTGACCACCTACTTAGCATAAAAAAATTTTCTTTTTTTTACAGCAGAAGTGATAGTTAAGGCTAAAGAAGTGGGTAGTATTTTAATGTATTTACTGTTTATCTGTGCTACTTAGACTAACTTCTTATTGTGCCTAAAAACTAGGAGTGTAGTGGTTACAAAAACTGGAGTCTGGCAAAGTACTGAATTTCCTTTAACTTTTACTTAAAAAAAAAAAGTGTATCCTTCTTCCATGGTTCTAAACGTTAATCCATTTCGATGGAGTTTGGATTGAGCGACCAAAGTGAAACCAAAAGAGCACAGTGAAAAAATCAGTTCCAAGTAACTAAGTTATACATTCTTTGTGGTTAGCTGAAAAAGGAGGATTACATCAGGATTTCATGGCATCTATCTAAATGAATAGGGTAGCTATACTTTATTGAGATAGGTGTTTGTTATGGCTGAGAGGTAATAAGACACCTTATCCTGCAGCATTTTAAAAGATTATGGATTATTTTTATATATCCAGTGAAGTTTATTTTGTTGAAACAAGGAATCTTTCTCAAGATGACTTCTCAGTTCTGCATTTGCAAACTATCGTTGAGTTGTTCTGTGTACCTTCTTGTTGCAGCCACCATAGGCCTTTCCTGAAACTGGCTATCATTATTAATTCACTAGATGGAGAGTATTGGAGAAATTATCTTTGGTTTAATCTAAAGGCCCAATCCCACAGTATGTTATACATGGTATAATCATATCATCTACAAAAAGATCCTGGCTTGTTTTAGTAAGGTAATCTGTATGCCACTGTTTGAATGCCAAATTGCAAATTCTTCATTGAATCTTGCATCTTTAAATATTCTACGTCAGAAAAAAACTTTCACTGCTTCTGTTATACTAGAAGTACACTGTAGTGGGCTTGCTTGTTTATTCTTCCTCATTTTCAACATTGAAAGGAATTTTTAAATTGATAACTAAAGTCTTTTTTCAGTCCAGGTAACCTAAATTTCTTGCCTGAAGCGTCTAAATTGTGACCCTCAATTTCCATACTACGCTCTACAGTCAGTGGAAGATAACTGTCCCTTCCAGAGAGTGATTGTGGTAGACTGACCACC
>VXBO01014838.1:45648-65619 GCA_013400135.1 Rhinoptilus africanus
CTTTTACAAGGTTCTGGAAGCATTTGATAGAGAATATTTTATCTATTTTTTAGGATAAAGAGTCTTATTCATGAAAGCACTGATCTATACTTGACGCTATGATGTCAACAAACCGTAATGAAACTATAAGGAACACAAATTGAAGTATTTCAGATATATTATTGTCTAGGAAATGATGCAAAAAATAAGCACAGAAATTGTTCTTGACTCTATGGGAATGTTTAATTTTTGAAGTACTACTAATGCTGTCCAGTATAATTGTCTCATTACAACTGAGAGGTAATTCTTTTCCTAACATAAAAGATGGTGACAGATTTTGCTTTAAATGAACACTACATCCTTTACCAATTACCATTGTCCCTACTTCAGTTTCTGTTTTCATCCCTATTATAGAGTCAAAAGAATGAGTGAAATTGTTGTACAAAAATTACCAGTCAATAATATTTAAATTTCCCAAATCCATCTTTCATTCCAACATTTTAGTTCATTTTATTATGATAATTTTAACTGAATTTGTCAAACTTCAAAATCCAAGAAAGACACAAGCCATTTAGGTTAGTCTGGGGATTTTCACTTTGTATAACACCACAGTTTAAAGCCCTGTGGCCATCCAACAATTCTGCAAAGGAAATCCTATTAGTCACACATTGTCTACAGAAGAAAAGGCTCACTATTAGAAAGATGAAGGGAAAGAAGTGATGGTCTAATTTCATTCACATTCTTAGAACAAGTCATTCCCCTCCTTGCATTTTTAAAAAAGATGCATACATAGGAATCTGTTGATTTGTGTCCGTAATGGAAATGAGTCTGATGAATAATTTCACCACCTACTGTGCTTAAAATTGCTGCTATCTTTCCTTTAAAAATTTTGCACACTGTCTCCTTTGTATTAGTGCTGTGACTTACTGTTTCTTCAAAAATTATTCCTAGATCAAAAAGAAACATTTCTGGAGCCATCTTACCTTGCTTTTCCTTTTATTATCTTACAGTGACTTTTAGTTTTGTCCTCTTTTTTATTTGAATCATATATAATAACTGTCTTCCCTACATACCTTATTATATATTTTAAATCTTTTTACCATGCTAGGAGACACAGCAGTTTATTAGTTATAATGATTTTATTATTATGTCTTAAATTTTACCATATGATTTCAGTCCAAGCTACACCTCATGTAGGTAATAACGAGAGGTTAAGTTCCAGAATATAGTCATATGTATCTTAACATTTGTTTCTAATTTGTTCATCCCATTGGAGACATGCAAATTAGAAAAAGCTTCAGTTACACCAAAGGAGATGCTTTATAATGTCTTTGGCTACAGTTGAGTGTTTTGAATCAATAAATCGCTGTCAGCACTCCAAACTTTTATAGTTCCTAGCTAACCTTTCAACACCAATTAGTTGCTACAATTTAGATTTTATATGGGTTTATGGGGAAGGTGGGAAATGACATGGTTGCTTATTGCTGACCACAGTTTGGGAACCGATAATTAGACTCCTGTGAATCCTTTATTCTGAGCCTGACATCAACACCTTCTTCAGCAAGAAGGCTGACATGAACCTCCTGGATGCCTTCTATGTACACAGTGATTCATTTCTTTAGAGGGAGTATCATTTTGAAGCTCAGCTTTGCCTGTGTCTCAGTTTAAAAGACATGTAATGTAACCTCCATCTCAATCAGTATTTAAACATGCAAAATTAAAGTTTTGCTTTTTAAATAATATAAGAATATTTAATTTAAATAAGATTGTCTTTATTTTTTCTCTTGGAGATGAAATGTGGAGTGGTTGGGATAGATTTTATTTCAATGACTGTTTTTAATTACAGTATTGTAAGATTATATTAGGACTGCAACCTTACCAAGATTCATCCTTTCAGCTTCACAACCTTTATCTTATCTTATCTATCTTGTCTTGTCTTGTCTTGTCTTATCTTATCTTATCTTATCTTACCCCCTTTTACAATAGGCTGAGCTTACAGAGTTCTTGGTCCAAAAGATACAGAATATCACTGCAAAGAGAATTATTTACGAAACTTTAAAAGCTAATTCCTATGAATTATGTATGAAACATGCATTTTACATTTGAATGTACAATGCAAAAAACAGGTAAGTTGTAGAGGCAATGCTGTTGTTCAGAGACACATAATGAAAACATCTTGGAAACTCAGAACACTGAAAACTTTCTTCTGCATTTAGCTGCAGCATTGAAGTGTCCTGCTGTTACCCACCAAATAGTATTAGCCATTCCACCATCATTTCTGGTACAAGAAGAAAACGAGTATGGGGTGCTGGTGGACGAGAGGCTCAACATGAGCCATCAGCGTGCACTTGCAGCCCAGAAAGCCAATCGTACCCTGTGCTTCATCAAGAGAAGCTCTCCTGAGACCCCACCTGGANTCTTCCGACCATGACAATTCTATGATGTTGATTGGTTTTCTATTTTTTTTAATTTATATATATATGCACTCATGAGATTGACAAGGAAAAGCAAACCAGGCTTTTGGATGATAGTGGAAGGTTGTAGCTTCAAAAGGAAGGAAATCTGTATTGACATAGATATCTTTACATTCTCTCATGCTTCCAGTTTTGGACATACTTCCAACTTCTATTAAATGTTTCTATGAAATGTTCCCTGGCTGAGGAAAAAAAGAGTGGGTTAGAAACATAAAACCAATAGAGAAGAACTGGGCAAAATGCCTGTGGCAATCATGCCTGTTGCCCTGTGGCAATCAGCCACAGTTAGGTGCTGTTAGCTTGATAGATGCCATATTTTAAATACTGGGCATTATTTTTAACAATCAGTCACCAATTGCTTTCCTACTTCCTTTACTGTCCTGGAGATGAAATTAGGAGGGTAGCTGAGTATGGGGCAATAGCTTCCTCACCTTTAGTAATAACAGCTGTGTAGTCTTGACAAGCTACTGCTAAACCATTATATTTCCTGGATGAAAACCAGAGAGAATTAGAGTCAGGAGAAGAGGACAGACATAAAGGGTAGAAGACAATGGGAACCTTCAGCTAAGAAGATATGGATGGATGGATATATATAAGGGGGATTCCTGTAGAGCCTTTTAGCACTCTTCAACTCCTGCTCAAGACTTTTAAGGTGATTCCATATTGTATGATTTTAATGAGGGAAATGAGAGCTTTTACTTCAGCACAGGTAATACTGAATTGCAAGGGATGTACAGAAACTCAAGTGCGTGATGTCAGCAAAGCCTAAAATTCTTACTTCCCAAAAGACACTGTATTAAATGCGTAGGCTGTAAACAACAGTAACATTTCTTGAAGTGGAAACATGAAACTTCTTCTTTTCATCTTCAAAAACCTCACAGCTTTGTCCTCTAAACTTCATAAAATTTCTCCTTTTCTTGTAGTCAGACAGTAAGCAACTGAAAAAAAAACCCTGTCCTAAGTATTCTGATTCTATTGTTTTTAAATTTAGGCTCATATTACAAGCTTTTTAGTAACCTCTACTTAAAATGTGGACAGAAGGAAAAATAAGAAAAGGTGGCAGCTTATAGAGTCCAAGAGAAGAAACTGACAGAACAAGTGAGTTACACAAGTTACACAAGTTACACAAGTGAGTTATACAAGTTACCATTGGTGATTGCAATGCTAAGACTAAGGCAAATAAAATGGCCATGAAGTTAAGCAATACTGTCATTCAGATCAGTTAATGAGACTCATGAATAAAAAGTTAAAATAAAACCCATCAGGAAACAGATTAAATAAAGTTAATTTTTCACTATATTTACACACACTAAGCTGCAGTATATCAGGTCGCCAAATAGCAATGCTAACTATATTTCTAGCTTATCTCAAGTGCAAAAATATTCCCTGACCCAATTCTTATTATTCCTAAAGGTAGCCAGGTCAATACATTCATTATTGATCCAAGGGTGAAAAACTTGCTTTAACCTAAAGATTACAGTTAGCCACTGTTACAAATTGTCACAATAGAGACAAAAAAGGACAAAAATATGAGAAAATGTAGTTAAGGTATGGGCAAAACCGATAATCCACTACATGAAATATTTGTTGGAAAAGTCATAATCCTGAAGGCTGGTAGTGCTGTTGGTAATGCCTTCTAATTGTGGAGTTTTTTAGTCACGCTTTTGTGCTGATGAACTGTATGTTGTTCAATTTTGCTGAGGTGTGCGGTTTAGTAACCTCAGTTTTTAGTTTTGTAGTTCATATCTCCACACTTTTAAGCCTTGTTTTCTATATTTAAAGGGATTAAGTTTGATTTCTGTGAACCATTATTCCACTTGCAAACTTTTTATCAAGAACAGAAAATGGATTGGAACCAAGGCATTCTGAGATTTCCTGCTTCCCATCCTCCTTATCCCTGAAGCAGTTTCTGTATTCCTACTAATGATGCCATTAAGTGGGTTTTTTTGACAAACCCTGCGATGGTGATTCACCCTTTGCTACTTGGGGTCTCAGGAGATAAACTATAGAGGTAACCCATTTTCTTTAATGTTAATGGATTTCAAAAGCTTGGAATGATGAAAGGAGAATAGAGAAAACCAAAACATATATATAAAAAAACACCAAACTTCCAAAACAAGCCCCAGAAGACGGGAAGATTAGCAGCAAATAATATTTTAAAGTTTTACTTTGTCCTGAAAGTTAATTATAGATGTCCTGTTCTCAGTTCTATTTCTTATCTTATGTTTGAGAAATCATTTTGCGCTAAGCATTAGTATTCTACCTCAGGATATACTATAACCCAACAGTAGTTACCAGTATTGCTGCCACTCAGCGCGGGTAAACACATCTTGGAGACTTTGTTTTCAATGTTTTGCAAACAGCTTTTCAGATGCACTATGAAAACTCAAAGGCTGCCCAATAAATAGGAAGTATTACAAAATAAGTATGGCATCTATCAGGTGATAAAATTTCAACTGTTCCAGTTATATGGCAAGTAAATGTCATTGATCACCAAACTCAAACAAAAAAACTTCAAAGTGATGTCACGGTTTGACCCCAGTGGGCAGCTCAGCCTCACACAGCCACTCACTCACTTCCCCACAGTAGGATGGGGAAGAGACTCAGAAGGACAAAAGTGAGAAAATAGTTTAATAGGTAAAGCTAAAGCTGCATATGGAAACAAGGCAAATTAAGGAATTTATTCACTACTTCCCATCAGCAGGCAGGTGTTTAGCCACCTCCAGAAAAGCAGGACTTCATCACATTTAATGGTTACTTGGGAAGACAAACGGCCTAACTCCAAATGTCTCCCTTCCTCCCTCTTCTCCCAGCTTTTATTGCTGAGCATGATGTCATCTGGTATGGGAGAACCCTTTGGTCAGTTGGGGTCAGCTGTCCTGGCTGTGTCTCCTCCCAGCTTCTGTGCACCCCCAGCCTACTCACTGGGGGCAGCATGAGAAGCAGAAAAGGCATTGACTTTGTGCAAGAACTACTCAGCAATAACTAAAACATTCCTATGCTATCAGCACTGTTTTGGTCACAAATCCAAAACATAACACCATACAATCTATGATGAAGAAAATTACCTTTATCCCAGCCAAAATCAGTACACTGACCTCCAGATTATAAAGTATCTTTGCTGAGCTTGTACTATATACTATAAATTGTCTTTTCCTCAAGTAACAACTGCTTTAGGATTTCATGATAAATTTGTTCCACCTCTTAAATATTTTCTGTAGCTTTTAACTTTTTCAGCTTCTTATCATTCTTTTTCTAAGTAGCACATATGAAAACAATAAAAGTATTCTGGTATTTGTTACATAGGTTCCAGAATCAGAAGCCCTATCACTTTTGCACTTGTTCTGTGCGGCAGCAATTTTCTGGGGGGTCATCTCCTGTAATGGTTTTTTCACAGTAATCACTGTTCAGTCGACAGCTCCTCTATTCCACAGCTGTCTCCTGGAATCATTGCTTCTAAATATACAACTTAGACAACACACTAGCGCATATGATACACCTGCCTCATCTTTTTTTTTATGGTTTTATCGACCTGCCCACCAACAGTTTATTTCTGGGACAATGAATTAAATTGCCTTCTCCATTTATAATCTATGCAGAAGTAATCTACCCTTTCTGTCTTTCTATTCTGCTTCTGATGACTGGGTTTCTAATTTGGATGAGATGTTAAGTGAAATTAACTTAGGACTTAACTAAGAACTTATTGTTACAAATTTCTATTATAAAGCGGGGGTTCTTAAAGATGAAATGCTGGAAGAGGAAGATGACATAAGTAGATTAATGCCTCATAGGATGTTTAAGAGCCAACTATGCAATGTGACTGAAAAAAAAAAAAAAAGAATATCTAATTTTTGGATGTGCAGAGTAGCATCTTCAGAAGCGATGGGTAAGTAATGATGCCGTTGTCCACGACCTCAGCTGGTGTATATCCTCAATCATGAAGAAATAAGACAGTAAAAGTTAACAGAATTCACAGCTGTGTTCAAGGAAACAAAAAATTTAACTATGTCTGGAAAACAGAAGTTAGCTTGTTTAACTTAGGAAAATAAAGCTGCAAGGGATATGTTTATAATACATGCAGGTAGATATTAGGCAGGAAAAAGCTAATGTAGGAAAAGTGTATAAATTCACCATGAAATTATTAGGACAAATTTTTAAATAAAAGATTTATAACCTATAGTAGAGGACAGCCTTAGCAGCATAATAGAAGAAAACTCAATATTTGTATGACGGAAGCATGATGAGCAATGAGTAAGAGGCTGTGTGAGGCTGAGGAGCCTGCTGATTTTAAACCATGACAATCAGGAAAATGTAATGTGATACCAAGGGAAACAAATATTACAATCAGCCAAAGACTATTCATAACTATTCCTCGCTCAGGTTACATAGAAAGTATGTACTTCTAGTCTAAAAGATATCATTTATATTTCATGTTCTAGACAATATAAGGGATAAGAAGTAACATTGTAGGAAGCAAATTAAAGATGCCTGTAGCTTGTAGGCTTAAGGATGTTTGAGCATCCTATGAATTTTTAATCTAATGTCAAAGTGAATATGAAACATAACTGAGTAGGCTATCAAATGCATAAAATTTTATTATAGATCATATTTTTAGAACATTTAGGGATTGATCATATTATTGAAAATAGGAGTGAATAAAGTATTTTAAAATGACAGTTCAGAGACTGATGTATGTTTGAACTGACCTCTTCAAGTCAGGGTGAAGGTGCTTCAAAAACTAGTTACATGGTTATAGGAGAATGCATGAATTACAAGCAATCAGAAGTCTCACATCCTCAGTTCTGATATCCTATTACTTTTATCAAATAAAATTACTTTTATCAGATATCAGTTCTGATATCCTATTACTCAGAGAGGTAACTGAACAGGATATCTAGGCAAGAAATGGTAAAATCTCTTTGTATTTGATCACAGTAAAACATCACTTCAAAGATGCAAAGGATAAATTTGTTTCACTGTGTGCAGTTTGTATTTCAAAAGGAGAAAAAGGTAGTATTGTATAAAAAAGAGTATGCTGTATAAAATATGCTTATTGGAAAAGAAATGGTTTTTTTCATTCCTCTCACTGAAATATATTTACTTGTCTGACTAGTTACTTTGAACTATAGGCTATATATGAAGGAATTAATATTTCAATAACTGCGTATTAAAATATGTTTTGATGAGACTTGTGATAGTAAGATCATATGACACAACAGAATCATATCATGTTATGTGTGAATTACTGCTTTGTATTTCTTTTTAAAGGAAGAATGTTAAATGATTTTAAAATTGCATCTCAGGTAATGAAGTAATTAAAGCCTATGTACATAGAACAGGATATGATAAAATGTTTGCTCTTCTTGTGTCAGTAAAAGTTATTTTGAAAGTTTATTGCATTCTGACTTACTTTTCAGGCCCATGTTGTCATGTCATTTTAATGTCTTAGATATGTTATTTAAAGTTTTTTGTCATAAGCAACTATATTCTAGTTACATATATGCAAACTTAACTGTAAGTATAGAATCATAGAATCATAGATTGTATGATACAGGCTATGTAGCCATAACTAAGTACACATTTTTTTTTCACTTGGAAAACAGAACCCATAGTATGGATAGACAAATGAATGAGGACTTCCACATACAAAATTCCTGAATGCTTGTCTCCTAGTCTCCGCCAAAGTCCTATTGTTTTGCTTGCACTGTAAAATTTAGCTTAAATCTTCTAAAATTGGCACCTTTAAATAAAATGTACTAGCTGGTTTTCTAAAATGCATCGAGGACATTACTGATCTTCAGATGATATAGTTTAATATGGAGGAGCTAGAGACTGACCAAAAGTTAGTTACTCAGTTTTTGCAAAAATAAAGATGGCAAATACATGTCATGGCCAGCAGGTCGAGGGAGGTCATCCTCCCCCTCTACTCTGCCTTGGTGAGGCCCCACCTGGAGTACTGTGTCCAGTTCTGGGCTCCCCGGCTCAAGAAGGACAAGGACTGCTGGAGAGGGTGCAGCATAGGGCTACAAAGATGATTAGGGAGGTGGTGGAGTCTCTGTCTCTGGAGACGTTCAAAACCCACCTGGACGAGTTCCTGTGCAACCTGCTCTAAGGTGGCCCTGCTCTGGCAGGGGGGTTGGACTAGATGATCTCCAGAGGTCCCTTCCAACCCTATGATTCTATAATTCTATGAAATACGTTCATGTTTTACTTGGAAAAAAAAAAAATTAATTTAATCTGACTGACTTCTACATAAGCATTGAATTACAGGTAAGCACATAAAAGACTGGAGGCTTTATTAAAAATTTTATCATCATTAAAATAGCAAAGGTAGTAGAATTAGGTAAAATGTTCTTAATTTAGACCAGATAGGCAACTTCTTGAAAAATAAAAGTAGAATTTTTGAGTTTGAATGCTACTTTCTAGAATTGTGCTGTCTACCTAAGATGAATTGTGACAAAACTTGTGAAAAGAAATAAATAACAAGTACTAAATTTACAAATAAATTTAAAAAAAACCCTATTCAACAGTCTTTCAGAAAAGTTATACCTAACACGCCAGACTTGAAAATATCTGTCTAGTTATTCAGTTACAACACTCAAATATTAGCAACATATTTTTAGTTTGGAGATTAATTCTATTTGAATTGGTTTTAATGAGGTAATGTGTAATCACACAAAAAATACTAATAAACTCAAATAAACACAAACCTCAGCCAGGCATCCTTATACAAGAATAACAACATCAGCCTCTGCTCACATCAGTGACCTATACATGTCTCCTTAAACATTTGAGAAAATAGATAGAATTTGTACAATGCAAAATCAATACACTATTAGTTCCTTGTCCTGACCCACTGTCAACCCATCAGGACTGATACACCTTGGTGATGAAGAGAAAATCCTAGCCTCTGGACTCTATTTCCAAAACAAAATAGCTTTTTTCCAACTTTCTGAAACCCATTAGAGTTGGATACAACAATCATTTAAACCAACATACCTATCCGTGCAACAGTATACATTATTTTCCGCCCAAACTAAAAACATCTTTCCACCATGACAATGTGTTATTTGCTGATCAAAAGGAAAAAGTGTTATCTGTTTCTGTCTACCTGCTCAGCTTTATTGATGAGTTATTGCACTGACACCCAGTTTCTCTGCCTTCCAGATGAGATTAAGCCTACGTTTGTATAGCATCATGAGGAAGTTTCCAATGCTGCTGATGCGTGCATGTTTCAGGATAAAGTAAGGTTTTAGTCTCTATGGGTTAAATTTAGTATACCCTCCGCAGAGTCCATGAACTAAAAATTTGTATCTATACAAATATTTTAAATGGTAACATTTCATAAATTGACTTCAAATACAATGGAAAATTCTGATAATATACATTAAATGGTAACATGTACAGTGTGGAAGACGAAGCTTCTGTTAAACTAGATAACAGCATGCAGCAATTAAGATACTGATTTTTAGAAAGTTTTTAATAGCGTATTACTGTGTTTTATGCAAGTTTATTCCACTGCACTCTCCACTGCTCAAAAGAACTTTAATAAATACGTGCAACAACAAATTTCTGCCTATGGAGACTGAAGGTTTTTCTACTTCCCCTTTTTTTTTTCTCCTTTTTTCCTTTGTTTTTCTCCTAGATGGACTTCAGTTACATTTGGAGCAAGGAAATGTGTTGTAATTCCTCACAAATGTAATTCTTATATAATTTAAAAACGCCATCTAGTAAACTGGTATAGCAGGTAAATAACACTATAAACAGTGAGACTATACTATGCAAATTAAGTGTATTTAATTAATCACTGTGGATAACATGTATAGAACGTACAAAGGCTATGTTAAAGAAGGATAGATCAATCATGAAGTGTCCATAACATTTGATTAGCTGGGGCCAATTAAACAGAAAGTCAAAGCAAATAAATAGGCTTTGGTGCAAGAAATGAAGGTCATACCAACAAATATTGCATTCATAATATGTAATGACTCTGGAAAAGATTTAAGTTAGAATAAGGAAACAATTCAGAATGATATTATACAAAATAACGTGGACAGAGAAATGATTTTCCATTTGTATATGTTTTCATTGAATTTTTATGACTATGGTTTTTAGATAACAAAATACAGGAAAGAGTGCAAATAAAAGCAGAAAACTCACACAGAAGCCCTGAAGAATACAAAAGACAAATTAATTGATCTATTTTAGTAAGAAAAATTTCCAACTTGACCATAGCTTTTAATTCCTTTCATCAAAAAAAAACAAAATAAACCCAAACAAATTCTAAAAGACTTTCTAGTGTAGAGAAAGGCACAATAAGAATTAATGACATTTATTGAATATGACATATGTCTAATGGGTAACTCATCCTATAGTAGGAAGGAGATAAATTCTTTACATTTTTTGGCTAAATCAAAATGAGAAACATTACTGGAAATATGTTTGCCCCAGTAAAAGTGGTAGTGGGTCATATATGAATGTAATATTACATAGTTAAACAGCTTTTGAGACAAAATCATTAGGGTGGATCTGCTAATGACTTTTCAAAAAAACCACAATCTATGGTATGATATCTGTACTGATATGATAAAGAAATATATAAAAACTGAAGCAGTAAACTGTCTTTCAAGGATATCAATCATTTTTAAAAAGTGCTCCTGAAATTATTAACTAATTGCTTCTGGTCTGTATATATCAAAGAGTTCAAATTTCTTCATAGCTGTAATCTTTTATGATAAAGACAGCAGCACTGTCTGCCAAGTTAAATCTATCAGTCAAGCATATAGTGTTGTAGATAAGATTTTTCCCAACTATTGTAAATTTTGCATAGTCAGAAGAAAATCCATTATTACACTCACTTTGTAATATGTAACAAATGCAAAGACCATTCAGACCTTGTCAAAATCACAAGTATATTATTGCAATTTAATTTTCTATCAGTCCTTTTGTTTATACCGTTTTGACTTTTACAGTAAAATGTGGATGACAAGAGAAAGCAGATGATACATTGTTGCCAGATTTGGAAGTATAATATCAAAATATGTGTAATATTGAAACAAATGAAAGCATTTTAGACAACTATTTTCTCAAAGTATCAGAAGACAAGTTTCACTGACAACGTGTAAACATTATGCATAAGACACATAAACGTAAAAAGAACCTAACCAATAATCAATGGGCCCACATTTTATATACGTGTTCTTCAAAAAGCTCCGATGAATGGGCTGGTCTTGCCTTGAATTTGAATAAATACTTTCAGTCACTCTGATTACATTATAGAATGGTCAAAGGCAATAAATAAAGCATTTTGTATTTGGTTGAAACTGTAGATATCAAAAAAGTCAGCATTCAATGAGGAATAATCTTTATCTGCAGTCATTCATTCTACCATCAAAATGTGCTAATGACATAAAAGCAATATACAAAAACTTGACAGATTTCCTGCTATATTTGCATGTAACATACTATGAAAAAGCAATACATTCAGAATAAATTACACTGGATTATAGAAAGGACAAAGTTTGAAACACCTATGACTAGGAAACAGACTTGTAATCTCATGTCTCCTTCTTCTTGTGACACACTTCTGTTTTTTCAGGTGCTAGCTGACAAGGGACTTTTACAGCATTAAATAAACAAGGCTGCATACCCAAGGAAAAAAATAAATCTGAAGAAATATATAATGCGACTTGAAAATTCAGATTTTATTTCCATAAAATGGAAGGTAATTTGAAAAAACTTTTCAGTAAGGATAAACAATATATAAGGAGACCTATTAACTGAATTTGTTATTTGAAAACAGGATGCCTTAAGTGTTTGGCGTTACGCATCACTATGACCTCCTACCCTGAATCATTTGCATCTATGAATGACAATGTTATCCTACTATGATCTTGGTGTCATCGTCAAGAGGTGTTGCAGAAAAAAGACAAATGGAATGACGAATCTAGTAGGTGAAGAGGATGGTGTAGTTCATGATAGTGGCAACATCAAAAATATATCATTGAGCTGTAGTAGCATTTATATTTTAGTTGTGATTGCCAAATCCATTTGCCACACTATTAATTTTCCAGCAACTTGAAACTTTGTTGTGGTTTCAGTTGGGATAGAGTTAACTTTTTTACTAGCAGCTGGTGTAGTGATACATTCTGGATGAGAAGTACTTTTGAGAGTGCACTGGTGATTTTAGTTCTTGCTAGGCAGTCAAGGCCTTTTCTGCTCCTCATAACACCCCACCAGTGAGTGCACAAGAAATTGGGAAGGAACACAGACAGGATAGCTGACCCAAAATGCAATTCTGTACCATATGATGTTATGCTCAGTATATAAAACTGGGGGAAGAAGAAGGAAGGGGGAACATTCAGAGTTATGGCATTTGTCTTCCCAAGTAACTGTTACATATGATGGAGCCCTGCTTTCTTGGAGACGGCTGAACACCTGCCTGCTGATGGAAAACTGTGAATGAATTCCTTGTTTTGCTTTGCTTGCATGCACAGCTTTTGCTCTCCCTACTAAACTGTCTTTAACTCAACCTAGTAGTTTCTTCTCACTTTTACTCTTCTGATTCTCTTCCCCATCACAACCAGGGTAAGCAAGTGAGCTGCTGCGTGGTCCTAGTTGCTGGCTGGGGTTAAACCATGACAAACCTGAACTCTCATCTTTTTGGTTTTTAAATATATATTATAGTCAACACTGCAAATGTCACATGGATCACAACATCACATAACATCACACTTACGGGATACTGCTATTCAATATACAGGATAATATGGTGTGCCAGAAATACTCTGTTTTGTGTCTGGAGGCTTAAATTCAAATCCTGATCAGTTCACAAATTAATTTTTATTTCTTGAGCTTGCCTTAGTCCCTGTGTGTCCGTATCATTAAAACAATATGTCTCCCTGAATAAATGGTTTTGGAGAATGGAATTGGAAATAATGAAAGCGACAGTGTGTACATGTCAAGTTATCTATTCTCTGTCAAATAAAACAGGGTAAAACAGAATAGAACAAAGCAGTAATGTTTCAGTTAATATTTTGCATATGAAGAGAGGTGTGAACCTTGAACTACATTGTCCTGTACATCCAGCCATTCCCTTATTGCATCATCACTTTGTCATTCCTCTTGAAAATTTGTAACAGAAGTTTTGCTTTTCTTTCTTTTGTATCTGTGTAGTCCTTTTTTGACAGTATTATATGAAAAAGCCAGTTCACATTTTTGGCTAAAATGACCATGCCAATTCCTGCTGTAGAAAGTATACACCTGACAAAGAACACGTAATTAAGCTTAATGTGACAGGTGGTCGAAAAGCAGTAATTTAATATAGAGTAGAAAATAGACATGGAGACTAGCAATAGGAGTTAGAATCTTAGTCGTGAGGATTTACTGATAATATGTAAATTAAATGAATTGGACATGACAGATTAAAATAGTGGCTAAATCTCTGAGTATTTGTAAGATCCATTAAAAAATAGTATCATCAGGATATTTTGGGAGGAAAGCTATAATGTCAAGACATCAGCATCACAGATTGAAAAGTAAGTACTTGTAGAGAACTCAAACTGGTGGATACCAAAATTGCAAGAGAAAGATAAATAGATTACATTCTATGGGCAAAATGTTAAAGGTTGAGTTACGAAGAACCTGGAGGAAGACCCTGGGTCTGGGAATGTAATGAATTTGAATAGGGTTTATTTGTCAAACTCTTGACTAAGAGATGATAATCGTTTGTCCTTCCATTTGTATTATAGCAACACTCTTAACCTTTGTGTCTACTTTCACACAGATCCTGGATATGGAACCACTGTTGTCTCTGTTTTAAACAGAGAGAAGCAAGCAACGGGAACCCCAGTAATTTGGAAATCTTACAGGAAACCTGTCTCAGATATAAAATATTAATATGGTTTCTCTGGATTTTTTTTTATAATTATCTATTATTTACATGTTTAAATTAAGGAAAATACAAGACCAAGGTTCTGCACTGCATTTCACTTAAGCCATTTGAAAATTAGCTCTCCAGGTGAAGCTAGTCCTTCTGGATCTCCATCATTAATGGAAAGAAAGAAAGAAAGATATACCTAAAGAAGATGTTTACTTCTGTCTTGGACATTTATATTAGAATAAATTGCTCTTTAGAGATGCCTCCTGGCTAGATAACTTTTCCACAATCTTATTGACTGAAGCAGCTGAGGACAAGAAAAGTCTGAGTATACAGGGAATGATCATGAGCGTGATCAGTGGCAGCAAAATAAATTAATCTAAAACTTTCTCCATAAACTCCAGAGAATCAGCTTTCATTATATTCTGAAATGCTGAATATGATTCTTTTTCCTTATGTTCAAGACTGATAGCATCAAACTACAAAAGATGCTGACAAGAGCAAGGACAATGGTAAAGTGAGTAGGGAGCTGATCTTAGGAGAGGAAATGGAAAAAACATGGCTTGTACAGTCTGGCATAGTATTTTTAATATACTGCCAGGAGTTAGAATTGCAATGTTAGAAGCAGCTTACTATAGATATGAAATGTATGGGCCTGCCATAAATATTTACATTGGCCAAGGAACTACTATTACACTAGAAGCTAGGCAGTGAAATTCCTTGTCCGTATCAGATGCAGTCTAGCAAAATAAAGACAGAAGAGGGGTACAACATCTCCTTACTAACATATCAAGGGTATAAAAAACAGCAAAGAAAAAATTACTGCTTAAGCCACAAGTCAATACTGGCACAGTGTTGGATAGGTATACATTTTCTGTGGAAATATTTGAACCAGAAACTAGAAAACTGTCTAATAGTAACTAAATGTGTCCTAAGCAGTGCTTGAATAGAAATAGTGTTGGCAATGTCAAGAAAGAAGCACAGATATTAAATCTGAAATTGAAAAGAAAATCCAACTATTTTAAAACGGAGACATTTTGAGCAATGATCACTGCAGTCACAGAGGTTCTAATTCTGACATCCAGGAGCTCCTTTTCAGAGTTATGTTTCTAAACACTTGCTGAAAACACAGTCTTGCTGTGTCAGGGCCTCTATTGGCTTGAAAAAGGAACAGTTTCCAATTATACTAGAAATGCTATTCTTAGACTTTGATTGCATGATGCAAATGATTTCTGAATCATCTTAGTCGCAATGTTTTACACTTTAAATATATTTGGAGACAAAAAATGAGAATAGTAATTGTTGACAATTAAAGAAAGAAATGGTCTTATTAACGAAAACAATGCAACACATCTCCAGCTACTTTAAGGGAAAACATTCCTAGTTCACAAACTGTTTTATAAGACGGTGCAGCAAGAGATTTTTTCAAACCATTGTAGCTATACTTTAAATAGTGTACTGTATCATTTTTTCTTAATAATAAAGGATTGTAATTCCTACCAAGTAACTGTGAAGAAATTATTTTTTTATTATAACTTTATCCTTGTAGTCAAAAGTTAGAAAGTGATCTTTATGCATAAGCATTTTACAGAAGAAAGACTGAGATAGCTGCACAAGGGGAAATAAAATTATTTAGCTTCATCTATTGCCCATGGATTAGTTATTTTTCAGTATTTGAACTTTTCAAAATTCAAAGTCTTACAAAAATACAACACTGACCACTTGAACCATCTCTAATATTGTCCCGTACCACAACTCATAACTGATTCATCTTATTTGACTACTTTCATATCAACAATCGTTTTTGACTGAGAAGTTAAGAAAAGCTGTAATGTTTGTATGGTTTCAGTTTCAGTTTGTTTTATGCAGAAAAAAAACCAACCCAAACCCCAATCCAAAACTCAAACCTAGCTACATTAGAAACTGACAACGCTCTAATATCGGTCATCAGAAAATGAAATAAAAAGTTCCTCTTGCAACCTTAGCTCACATCCACCAGAATACACACTATCCTATATGACCTAGGATAGTCATTGTTTACCTCATCAGCCTGTTGTATTTGTATTTGTTAGCAAAACCACACAATATTACTAAAGAAAGCCAAGCTCTGTGGATAGAAGCTGTACTCTTTAGCAGGTGCTACCAACTCACTGGAAAAACAGAAAAGCTTTTGAGCATACTAGATTTGTGTTATTCTCCACATTAAAATAATATTGCCTGAATAATTCAAATATTACTAAAATGTAATTTCAAAAATGTACTCAAAGAAAAAGAGTGTGTAAATATATTATTATAAGCCATTTACTTTCTGTAATTTTAGTGTTGACCAAATACGCAGGTTTCTCAATCAGTTGCTCACTATAATAATCAATGAAAGGATAAAATGATTAATTTAAATGTATGAACAGGCAAAATAGGAACGCACTTATTTGCATGCAAAAGTGAACAAGGAGGCTTTTCAATGATGTGATTCTCAATACATGAAAACTAGTTTGACTATATAAGAAAAATCACACAAGAGACAAATGGGCCTAAAATATCTGTGAAATTAAAAAAAGTCTATTATGCTGAGTTTTAGACAAATAGATGAAATATTAATTCAAATGAAGAATAAAATATAGACAAAGACTTTTCATCACTCATTTCCTATTGGTTCTGTACTACTTATGCTTTTATATTCCCTATACATTACCTAAACTGTAAGTACTCAAAAGTACTCATTGTCTTGTACTTTAAAAGCTGCCATAACCATGGTACAAGTCACGCATGTCACATATGTCAAAAATTGTATTTGAACCCATCTCAGCCTATTCAGAGAGCTCATCAGAAATCTTCTGAAAAACGGTGTTCTGTTAAAAATAATGTTCATTGCATGATTCTGAAGCATTGTTGGAAACATGTTATGTTTAATAACTTTTTGCTGACTTGAAAGTATGACTTGAAGGGGTGTGACAGAGTATAGCACAGCCAGATTGACTGGTTTACTTGCTGAAGCTTTTGGTAGCTGCAGCCCAGAACATCCAATCCTGTTAGGATTTCCATCTGTCAGTTACGAACCTCACTGATGATCTCTTTTCACCTTTCCCTTACAGTACTTGGATCTCGGTCTCGTGCCAGTATTTAGCCTCAGATGGAGTTTACCACCCGCTTTGGGCTACATTCCCAAACAACCCGACCCCCAGAAGCCCTGGGCCCAGCACGCCAGGTGACCACTAATGGCTTCACACCTCTCACCATTATCTCCTTTAGGTGAAAAAATGAACTAACATTTACATTTCTGAAATAAAAATAACTTTTCCCATCATTTTCAGGGCTTTTTTTTTTTTTTTTTTTTTCCATACTGAAACTTAAACTCAACTCTACGGAGGTGATATTTCAAAGCTCATTAAAAAAATGTTTTCAGGACAGCACTTTCCAAGTTTTCCTGATACTATATTCTATGGAACATAATGACTGATGAGTATTTTATGTGCATGTTATAAAAAATAGTTTCTTAAAACAAAAAAAATTATGACCTTAATGTTTCACCCTGTGTCATCAGGCAAATAGATACTAACTGCTGATATACTGATAGTTAGGGATACATTTGAGGCATTGAAATTCAAACTTTTCTGATGATATACAATTACTTTGGAGACAACACCTTTTTGGCAAAGGAGTCAGTAACCAGTAGATTTTGAAAAAAGGAATATAACTTGCCCTTATAAGCACTGAGCTGTAAAGAAATGAGAAAATAATGACTGAGAGTCAGACCCCAAGAGATATGTTTTAGATAGTGCAAGAGATTTGCTCTTGATAATCTTTTTTCCTGTCTGAATTCTGCAAAACAACCTTTTACAGATAAATGTTTTACAGATGTAGGTGAATAGGAAACAAAACAGGCCTAAAGCTACTAAATATTTTCATTGTCTGCATTTAAAGATTGTCAGAGAATCTTCATTGCTTGCACTATGCTGGAGGTATATTTTACTGCTAGAGAGAAACAACATAGATCAAAGCCGAACTCAGACGTGCTTATGTTTCTGTTTAGCAAGATCTGAGCCATGGTCGATGTTGTAAAAATACTTTCCCATATGTTTTCCCATGTGCCCATTGCACCTAAGTCACCCTGAATGGCAGGTTAGAGCTAGTTCCAAACTTTCTGATGGAAAATTGGCTTTTTCTGCTAACATCATGAAATATTTCAGATACAGTGAGTGATCTTCTAGTAACTCAGAGAATTTGTTTTGTAATAATCTCACTAGTTGACTGGAACATTGCTTATGCTATGGTGGCTCTTCAAGGCTCACTCATGCATTCCTGGAGACCAGGAGCTCCTGGAGGGCTCCTGATTGTACCTGTGAGTTCTGCTCCCTTCTTGAATCTGAGAGTCCAGGGATGCAAGGAGATCCTCCTAGGAAGAATCAGTGGTGCCAATGTGGCTTTCAGATTTTACAAAATTTTTATTTCTACAAAGTGTTGTCAATTTTGCATTTATAAAATAGATCATTCAAAAATACAATTTATTTTCTCCTACTTTAAAATATGCAGTGACTTGGATCAAGATCATCAAATGTAAAAGCTAACAACATACTCTTCCATTTCAATTACTGAATGCAAAGAATGAACAGTGAATATTCAAAGCAAGCTGAAAGTGTGCTTGAAAAAAATTTCAACTTGTACATTAGTGACAGTCACAATATAGTCATCAAGGAATTTAGAAAGAGAGGCCCCAAAAACCAACCCCACATTTCATTTATGTACATGTGTTAAGCCTTGAGCATGAGACATATGCCGTTAAATCCTGCCTTGTGCCTATTTGGTGGTGGAATTCCTTGCCATTCATTCATATGTTACATGAATGTAACACCTGTAAATAACTGGAATTATTCTTCATGCCAGAGGTTGTAATGTAGACATGTACTGGGAAATATTTGTGTATTATAGATAAAAGTATTTGAAAAATCTGCCTTGCTGTCTGTTGACCACCACTTGTAGTCTACCCAATTTATGCTGAAGTTAAGAAGCACATTTTTAAATATATGTCAATATTTTATGGTAAAAGACATGGTAAAGGTAAAGTAATATAGTTGTGAAGTGATGATGCAGAAAGCAAGTAGCAGACTGGTAATGGAAATGTGCTGGCATGATATATTTATATAAAACTGGGATAATTTCCTACAATTCTGTAAATGCAAAATAAAATATATGAATAACAATGAAATGATACGGAGATGGTTGTAGTTCTAGTCACATTGAAGTAAATGAGATTTTTATGAGAGAAGGGTTGTACTCTGTCTGAAAGAAATATGCTCTTTTTTTTTTTTTTCTATCCATAGTCCTATGTTCTATTTTCTTTTGGAAAAAAAAGACTTAGACAAGAAAAAACTTACTGATAAATTGGTATTATACTTTTATAATTTCTGGTGAATTCCTAGCAGCTATACAAGTAACAATTAATTTTGAAATATACTATAAAAGAAGAAACGTAAATATTTCCTAGTCTCAAATATTAGTGGTGTTAAAGTAAGGCTGTAAATATTTACTAATTAATATATAGCAAGAGACCTCTGAAAATAGCCACAGCAAATGAAAGTTCTGAAGAACGTCTAATGCATATGATAATTCTTGTGAGGTTGACGTTTTTTTTTTTTTTTTTTT
>VXBO01014840.1:0-72719 GCA_013400135.1 Rhinoptilus africanus
CCTCTGCAGCTTTCACCTGACAAACACTTGGTCTCTCATAGCGTTCTTATTCATGCCAATAACATGGTTGTCAAAATGCTGTGAAGGCCTCTGAGCAGCCGTGTTAAGCGTGTGGTAAGCTGGTATTCACTGGCCTCACTCAAAAAGGTAGACTTGTAGTGACCTAGAGCTCCCAGCCTCTGCTGTGTTGCTGCAGGGGAGGTAATGGCTGTTGTGTTTTCCTACGGCCTCCGTGCATGGCATCAGCTGACTGTCAGGGAATGGCAACTTCAGCTAAAGAAACCCCAAGCCAAAAAGCAGTTCTCAGCTTGGAAAGGAGGACCCAGATGCAGGCCCAGCAGATGGAAGACAAATCACTTGTTTCCTCCCTGAGCACCAGCAACTATTATCAAAAAACAAACAAAGTGTTGTGGTTGTTATTAATGCTACTTAATGGGGTTGTTGTCCCTAAATAAGAGTTCTTCACCTGGTGTGCAAAAACCAATCAGCACAATGAGTTGAAATATTTGTCATTATTTCAGTTCTGCAGAATCAGGTGCCAGGCATTTAAGAGCAGCCAGCATGCCACACATTTCTGACAATCCAATGTTTATAGTGATAAGATACAGCTGATTGGTGAGCCTGTACCATCCCTCATCGTACATATGCATTCAAGTCATGTTTTAAACATTTTGGGAGTTCTCCTTAATTATCATGCTCATTATTTACAGGATGGTGTGCATGTTAGTATTATAACCTCCTAAGGCTCTTCTCTTACACACTCTTATCTAGGGTCCATTCCAAATACTCTATGTCTTATCATCCCATACTTAGATCAGAGACTGGGAGTGTACTCCATGGCCTTGTTTGCCTTCGGTAAGCTTTCCAAACAGTAATCCTTCAGCAATTCAATTTCTTTGATCTAAGTTTAGCTTAATTGTTTCTACATCTAATACAGGTGCAAAGGCCCAATTAAGTTTTGATTTCAGGAGTTCAGCTAAAGTTCAACCAAAGTTCTATTATAATTTTATACAAAGTGCTTATGCAACTTTTAAACCATGTTCTTTTGACATCAGGGTGCAACTGAGCATGCTGCATATCCAGCCAGTGAAATGGTGNTCCTCTTCTGGTCAGTCACGTAACAGAGAGATGTTTCAGAGCGGCATAAATTCTGTTTCTGACCTGAATTGTCACAGCCTACTGATTATAAGAAAAAAATTCCCAAAACTTTTGCAAAAGAGAGGAAATTTTATTCTTGTTTTGTCTTGCAAGAAATAGGACTCTTCTTGTCATGGTTTGCTCTTCAGTCACAGGTAGAAAACGTGAAACTGTGAGTTTGTAAATCTAAGGGAGTCTATAGGTACTGCGTAAGTGATGCTTAAGACTTGTAGCAGGCATGTCTCTTTAAACTGGGAGGTTCCAGTAAAGCATCTGTCTAGTGGTACACAAACAGTTAATTCCATAGAATTTTTAAACAGACTTTGCGGATTTCCTTTAAAAATGGTTCTCCTTGTGTGAAAGGAAGGGCCTGTGTTTCTGTTAATGTGTTTTGGTTTTTTTTTGATTTCTTGTTGCTTGACTTTAAGACACACAGATACTGCGCAGTGCTATGTTGGGATACATTCGTTTTGTTTTCAGTGAAGAGTGGTAGTGTGGCAAACTTGCTAAATGTTAACTGAATGATTTTAGATGCTATCCTGAAAGGATTAGGCTGTTGAGAGGATGGTGTAGGAACCAATCCAGAATAAAATAACACCTCTTATACATTGTATCTCTGGCACTGCTAGTATTACATTTCTTCAAAAGGTAAAAATGGTAGTAATTACGGGAGTCACAATTCCAATGTGTACTAGATATTAAAATAACCTTTATATATACATCTAAGGATATGTTCCATTACAAAGAATAGGTCTGTGGGAGTTACGTGAGCAGGTTTTAACTGAGTGTTTCTGTTTCGCTGTAGACCATGAAAGCTGTGTTTTATTTTTACAAGTTGTCTTTGAGATTCTTCACTTGTCAGAGGATATAAAGTTGCTCTTAACGTGGGAACTGAGCAATGATCTCAGCTTTTCACTACCACATTGTGCCTTCTTTTTTTTTCCCAGTAGGGTTGAATACTATTAACGTTGTAGGACTGATTGGTGTGGAGGAGTTGTTTTTGTTGTTAGCTAAGGGAAAAAGGGAAGAGAGGGGAATGGTCCATGCTGCTGAAGTCTGCGGGGAGGTCTTTTTCAAAGGGCGGTGGCATTAAGGGGATCCTGCTGGGGACCCTCCTGTTAAATGGCAGGATAGAAGGTGACAGGGCAGCATGCAGGTCTGTCTGCTTCTTGCACCCTCTCACCCATATCCTTAACTTTAGGAGATCAGAAATCTGTGGTGTCTGAAGCAGGAGGTGAAGAAAACTCAAATCCATCTGGAGGACTCCTCAGCCTTCTGTGTGGACAAGCGGCAGGGTCTGACACGGTAAGGGAAGATAATTCAAATGAAATGTCCCTCTCTACAGCCTTTCCTCTAGGAACAGCTGTCTTACTAGCTTTCTTCCAGCACTCTTTTGAGTTGCTCTGCAAAAAATGTCTTTAGTGTCATCACCATGATGTGGAATGGGAATGTACATTTTTTCCACAGGGTAGGAGGCATTGCTTGGTTTTGCTGTGTTCCCAGTCAGGAACTTTAATTTATTCTGCCTTAGAAAACTTCAATGAATTGTGAAATTATATTTAAGGGAAAAACTAATTTAACTTTTAAAAACACTTTGTTTTTATTAATAGTTGTTGGACCGTAGTGCCTAATGAAGCTTTGTAAAGCATGTTGATGTCTTTGTTAGAGATAGAGCAGTTGTAACCCTTTACTTTCAAGTTCATAGTAACTTCCTCATGATTCCAGAATTATTTGTCAAGCGGTGACAAAAGCAAAGACAAAGTCAGGCATATTGGATAGTTACGCAGGGTAAAGACTTCAAAAAGTCTTTTGCAAGGAAATCAGTCTGGTGATTGACAGAGCATTAAGCATAGCCTCTGTGTTTATACTCCTAGAGCGCAATACCTAAAATGTAAAATTAGTCTCTTAGATAAACCACAACGGTCTGTAATCCCCAGGGACAGGTTACCTGAAGTATTTACACAATTTAATAATTATGAAAATATATGTAGTTAAATTTTATTTTGTTGAGATTAGGTTAAGACGTCTTAATACTGTCTCACAAACTTGAAACATTATTATTGATTTATCACGGTTCTATGGACATCTTTTCTGAAATACTATACCTCAATGTCGCTGTTTAGCTTCTGTTTGCCTTCAGAAACTATGTAATGAACTCAACCAATGGTGACGATTTCTTGCGAAAAGATTGCTGACATGTTGCCTGCAAATCTGGTGTTTTATGATGTCTTTAATTTATTATCTATTTCCTGGGTAAGGACTGGTTTAAGCTATTAGCTTCTTCCTTAAAGGTCATGTTCTGGGGTGTTTGTCCTTTCTGACATTTGTCCACATTCAGCACATATGGAAACATTAAGTTCGCAGATGTGACCTACGTTGAGTATGATAATATTTCTGAAATGAATCAAAACTAATTTGCCTAGAAATATTACTGAGGAACTGTTTTAAATGTCAGTGTGCTAGTGAAATTAATAGATGTTCTTTTATTGAGCATGCTGTTCTGCAGAAGTTACTTGCTTAGCAATTGTCCAAGTATAAAATCTGTTATGGAAATGTCTTTGCCATTTATTACTGAAGATGTTTACACTCATAAAAGTTCCTAGATTGACCGCAGTGTTCAGTTTTAAATATATTTATCTGATATGTTACCTAGAGCATTTGTATAAAGCTCTGTCCCGTCCTGAGTAGTTGTGCAAAGGACTTGATGAGACCTAGTCATAACAAGGTTATTTCAGCGTACATACTTAAGAGAGGAAATCTTGACTATGCTGAAACAAGTGGAAGAAATTCTCACTGATTTCACTGTTGTCAGTATTTAAACCAATTAAGCCAAATGTGAATGATGCATCCGTCCAGTGACACTACTAGTACAGTCATCTTGTCTGGTTGTCTTATAGGTACATTTCTAATACAAACTGGATTGATATTATTTACCAATTATAAGTGAGAGATGTAAATCACATATTTTTGCTTGTTTTTACGTGGGATTGTGAAATAAATTGATAGTACCATGTATGATGATTCTGGGTTTGCGCAGGTTAATGGCTGATCGAGTGCTTGTGATTGGAAGTGGAGGGAGAGAGCATGCGCTGGCCTGGAAGTTGGCCCAGTCCCCACATGTAAAACATGTGTTTGTTGCTCCAGGGAATGCAGGAACAGCTGACAATGGAAAAATTTCAAATTCAGGTAAAAAAGAGGCAAAAGTAGAATAATGTGCCAAGTAATCAGTAATATGGGCATTGGAACTGAAGGAAAGCTGACCACATTTGCGTTGAGTCAGTAGGAGATAACAATTACTCTTTTCTTTTACTGGTACTATAAATTATTTAAGGCACATATTTGTTTTTTTCTGTGTGCTTTGTTTCTGAATTTTAGAACTACCTAGTAAAACAAACATCATACTATATCTATTTTTAGCCTAGCTTCCTAAGATTGTGAGGCTCATATGAGACTGTGTATTTGTACCCTTCATCTCTTTTCTCTCACTGTCGTGCTTGGATTCACTCACCAATTTCAGAAAAATGTAAAAGAGGAATAGGAGGCTCAAAGTTATTAATTTCTGGATAGAAACTTCTCTGGTGTCTGCCCAGACTGCTCAGCTAAATTTAGTTACATCGTGCGCTGGCATTGAGTAAATCTTTGCTCAGATGTTGAAATTGAGTTTCCCTATGAACTTGCATTTTTATTTTTATGATAAGCAGCTTTTAAAAGTTTATATTGATTACATATAGCTGTCCTGGTTTGAGATAAAAGAGAACCAACTTTCTGTTCAGCAATTTTACTTCTTAGCTAGGCCTCTTCTAACTCTCTGAAATTAACAGCATGTTGTGCTGAAAACAGTTCATTCTCAGAGTGATAAGACCAATGTTTATGGTTTATGCCAAGGAATGGTAGGCAGAGAGACTCTTGCTTATACTTACTGCTATAACAACCAAGGTCAGCTAATTTTGTTATTTGCCCCGTTGGAGGGTCTGAAACAGAGAAGTATGGAGGGGTCCCACCTGCAGGGAGGAGTGGACAGGACAGGTGACCCAAAAGTGACCAACAGGGGTATTCCATCCGATCTGCCCCATGCTCAGTATAAAAGCTGAGGGATCAAAGGGTCAGTCTCTTTTTTCAATAGCCAATGTCCGAGAAGAACCCCGTCTTTTCATCTGCCTTTGATCCCGATCCATGTGTTCCTGACTCCAGCTGTGGAATCCAGTTCCCACCCATTGCTGAGTCCAGTCTGGGACTTCCCCAGTGCCTACTGGTGACGTCATCCTGGGAGCTTCGTACGATTTTGTATATACTGTATCTATTTCATTATTTTCCTTTTTATTTAGTTATTGATATTCTGTTAAAATAGTTTATTTTCTTCTAAACTCGTAAATCTCTCTTTATCTCTCCTCTTCCTCTCTGTGTGCAAGAGATGGGGGGAGAGAATCTGTCGCTGGTGATCGGCCGATTTGGCCCAAACTACAACAGTAACAAATACATTTAGTAAGTTATCAGATGTGCATTAAAAACAGTAGTGCAAATTGGAAATATTCACTGTTCCTTTTGGACTCTGTTATCATTATTCTATTGTTTGTTTTACTTTGCCCTTCCTGGTCTCTTTCATTATTTTATTCATGCTTCTTAGGGTGATCGGGAATGACATTCTCACCTCCCATCTCTTATGTAGGCTTTACAGTCGTGACTTAATTATATTTTCTTTTCCTTTTCAGCTGTATTAGTGAGCAATCACACTATTGTTACCCAGTTCTGCAAAGATCATAATATTGGACTTGTGTTAGTTGGACAAGAAGCTCTTTTGGCAGCTGGTAAGGCTGAAATAAATTAACTTGACAGTAAAAATCAGCACCTTGTATTCTGCTTTAAAATTACCTCTTGTGAATACTAGGATGCACACTGACTTAATTAAACTGAAGAGAAAGGAAATTTGGATTATCTTGTAAATTGTAGTCACTTAAAACACTTGGTTTTATAGCTGTATGCTGCTTTCTGTATGTTAGAAAGCAGCAGGGGAAATCACGCAGGATCAAGAATCAATAATGGTTACAAGTACTCTTGTGTCTTCTGCTCCGCTTTCCTTTATATAAAGAATTTTCTTGCAGTAGCCCTAACATTGTTGCTAAACGCAACAGTACCCAGACCATCACATGCATTTATTGTAATGTGCACTAAGATCTCCACGTCTTAAATAGTGAGCAGAAGTAACAGACAGTCCTAAAAGTAGTCATGGGGTGGTAACTGGGACAGTGCTTAGTAATGTAAACAGCTAAAGACCTCTTAAAACTGAACGATGAAACAGGTCATTGGATATGCAGAACCTTATTTAAAGGATGAATTAGCTATCTGAGACATGGAAAAGTGGAACAAGCTGCTGGAATGGTTATGTGGTTTTCCTTTTGCCAAAATGACTCGATGCTTCCAAAGAGATGACTTGGTTCTTTTGCTATTTTTGATAATTAGGGATTGTTGATGACTTGAGAGCAGCAGGAGTTAGGTGTTTTGGACCATCTGCAAAAGCAGCCCAGCTGGCATCCAACACCAGTTTTGCCAAAGCCTTTCTGGATCGACATGGGATCCCAACAGCCAGATGGAAAGCCTTCACCAATCCCCAGGAAGCGTGTAGGTTTATTATCAGGTAAATATTTTGATACTGGAAACCCTCTGTCAAGTTATCTTTGCATCTGGCCTTCATCCATGATAGTTGCCTAGAACTTGGTAACTTTTCAACTGTTGTTCTTTTCAAGTGGCTACTGAATGAATTAGTTTTGTAATTTCAGACTGATGGTGAAGGTGCAGGGAACTTAAGCAGTTTGATTTTTCTCTTTGTAGATCCCAGCTCTTCTTCCCTTTGATCACTTTCTTCAGGATGCTAGTTAACTATTTAAAAGGCAAAAAAATTATGTCAGAATAAAATATTTCCATAAATCTTTTTGTAAGGGCAAGAATATTTTCTACACAGACAGATACCAGCAAAATGCTGTCTCTGGAGTGATTTGTGAGGGACCAGTCAAGTACTCATAACCTAAGGAGGACACTCTTATTTCATTGAGGCTAGACAGCATCTTTTCCATGGAGAGAGAAATGTAACTGCATATCTCTGCAACTGCTTTGAGCGGTAATTCCTCTGAAGTTATGGGGGATCCTTTGGGAGCATAAATTACCACTGTGGCTATTTTGGTCTGGCCTCACAACAGCTGCTGTATTCAGCTACACTGGTCCGTGTCTGTGTGTTGGTTTCACAGACTTTTTGTCTTTGCCGTAACGTGCTAAATGTGGTATAATCTAGTGGATTTTTTTTTTTTTTAATAAAACCAACCTTTTCACTGACTTTGCTCTGTAGCAGCATTTAGTCTGTATTGCTGCTGTGTAGAAGAACAGGCCAACATCTTGTATGTCTGTAAGCATGCATAAAACTCAAACAGGAAAACTATCTCAGGTCAGCATACATACAGAGAGCTTTGTGTGAGCCTGCTTTGGCTGCCTGTATAAATCTAAGGTTTTTATCCTAATATAAATCCCAGTGTGGAAAGGAGGAAGGAGATGTTGTTTCAGAAAACAGGCCAGTAGTGTGTAGAATCAGCTCTTCAAAAGGGACATTTTTTTTCACTGTCCACAAGCTGGAGAGAGGTGAATGGATAAAGTGTATTTAAAATATGTTAACATTAGGCTGGTTTGTTCTTTTTTTTTCCTTCTAGATTCAGTTTGTGTTTAAGGGTAAATGGAGCAATTCTGTTAATACGCTAGTTCTAACATATCCTTTACATGCAAGACCTAACTCAGCCTTAACCTTACAACCCTAAACAGAACTTCTATAGTGGTTTATAGGGTTCTGTACTGTAATCTTTATAAAACTATAAATCATCAATGAGTTCTTTCCAAACCTATGACAGGAGTAAAATAGTAACCCGACTCCGGGAAAAGAGGAAGAAACTGCAAGGTGTTTAAGTTATAGAATCATAGAATGGTTTAGGTTGGAAGGGACCTTAAAGATTATCTAGTTCTGACACCCCTGTTATGACACCTCCCACTAGACCAGGCTGCTCAAAGCCCCATCCAGCCTGGCCTTGAACACTTCCAGGGATGGGGCAGCCACAGTTTCCCTGGGCAACCTGTTCCAGTGCCTCACCACCCTCACAGGAAAGAATTTCTGCCTAATATCTAATCTAAATCCACCCCTTTAAAACCACAGTTTTAAAACCGTGCCCCTTGTCCTATCACTACACTCCCTGATAAAGAGGCCTTCCCCATCTCTCCTGCAGGCCCCCTTTAGGTACTGGAAGGCCGCTATAAGGTCTCCCCAGAGCCTTCTCTTCTCCAGGCTGAACAACCCCAGCTCTCTCAGCCTGTCCTCATAGCAGAGGTGCTCCAGCCCTTTCATCATCTTTGGGGCCCTCCGCTGGACTTGCTCCAACAGGTCCATGTCTTTCCTGTGCTGAGGGCTCCAGAGCTGGGCATAGTGCTCCAAATGGGGTCTCACCAGAGTGGAGTAGAGGGGTAGAGTCACCTCCCTCAGCCTGCTGGCCACACTTCTTTTGATGCAGACCAGGATGTGGTTGGCTTTCTGGACTGCAAGCACATGTTGCTGGCTCATGTTGAGCTTCTCATCAACCAACACCCCCAAGTCCTTCTCCTTGGGGCGCCTCTCAGTCTGTTCTCCGTCCAGCCTGTTTTTGTGCTTGAGATTTCCCCGATCCACATTGAGGACCTTGCACTTGGCCTTCTTGAATTTCATGAGGTTTGCAAAGTTCAGTGACTTGTCCAAGGATATACATTGAGTTGGTGTCAGAACCAACAACAGAATTCATGGATTTCTGGTTCACAGTCCTGTGCTAAGGGCTATAAGAGCCCATTCACCTCCATGACAGGATGGACTAGCAACGACTGTTATTTTTCTCAAGCATTATTCTTCAACCATTCAGAAAAACAGGAAGAATATGGGAGGCATTCAGTTTAAAAATTATAATTTCACTGGATGCAGTAGGGGTGCTTGAATCTCACTTTTGCTTTCATTTAAAGCACAGACTTTCCTGCACGAGTTGTACGGGCAAGAGGCCCTGCTGCTAGAAAAGAAGTGACTATTGCAGCCAGCAAAGAGGAAGCCTGCAGAGCTGTCCAAGAGATTATGCAGGTGGATAAATCTTTAATTAATTAGTGGGAATCCAATTCTTGATGTTCTGTAGCCTGTGAGTTTGTAATTTTGGCCACAGAAAGAAAGTATTTTCAGGAGAAACTTGCCCATTTGCCTAAGGAATTTCTCTGGGTACCATCCTCAAATTCCTCATGTTTGCCCCAGACAGTGGGTAGTGAGCAAGGATTTGTAGAATTTGTGACAGAACTCTCGTTCCAGCACTGAGTCCTGCTGCCCTGCCCCTCCAACTTTTTCATTGGCTCACTGGGTCTGATAACATGCATTTCAATGTCTCTTCCTTATCTCCAAATGAGATTCTGTTTGCTTTGTTTAACATACCAGAATTCAAGCAAGCCAGTAGTCTTCATATGTATTGTTTTTTCTGTTAAAAGAAAATAAAGGGAGGATTTAGCCAGTAGATGTCACATTTGCTAACTGGATAAATTTTTTTTGTACAGGACAGAATGTTTGGAGAGATGGTTGTTATTGAAGAACTTCTTCAAGGGGAAGAACTTTCTGTATGTAATTGATGATGTGGTTATGTGCTTTTATTCTTTGGCATAATTGCTATGCACTATGCATCAACACACAGATTTATAATTTCGAATAGGTTTTTTTGTTTATTTGCACTTAAATAAATAAATATGCAATCTAAGTAACTCATGTCATACTAATCAATGTATGTTGTCAGTAGAATTTTCTTCTACGTTAGCTGTAAAATTGCAATTATGGTGATCTTTTTAGGTGGAAAATTATCTTTTTTTCCAAAGGTGACCTAAAACATGTTTGTATGGACTTTGTCTTGGCAAGTCTTGTTGCATCAAAAAATTTGTGCTAATATTTAGTGCCTATTTCAGCACTTTCTTTACCATGTATTACTCAGTGGCAGGATAAAACTTAAGCATGCACATTATATAGGATCATAGAATCATAGAATGGTTCGGGTTGGAAGGGACCTTAAAGATCATCTAGTTCCAAACCCCCTGCCCTGGGCAGGGACACCTCCCACTAGACCAGGCTGCTCAGAGCCCCATCCAGCCTGGCCTTGAACACTTCCAGGGATGGGGCACCCACAGCTTCCCTGGGATATCTGTTCCAGTGCCTCTCCACCCTCATAGTGAAAAATTTCTTCCTGCAATCTAATCTAAATCTACTCTCTTCCACTTTGAAGCCATTACCCCTCATCCTATCATGACATGCCATTGTAAGAAGTCCCTCCCCATCTCTCCTGCAGGCCCCCTTTAGGTACTGGAAGGCTGCTATAAGGTCTCCCTGGAGCCTTCTTTTCTCCAGGCTGAACAACCCCAATTCTCTCAGCCTGTCCAAGCAGGAGAGGTGCTCCAGCCCTCTGATCTTTGTGGCTCTCCTCTGGACCCTCTCCAACAGGACCAACATATGCAGCATGAAAACTGAAAACGAGTTCTTTGTGCAAGGTTTGTCCTGCGCTGAGAAGACCTCACACTCATTCAGGCCCCAGATCTGCAAACACACACTTTTAACATGAAACATATGAATAATTCTGTTAAGTCAATGAAGATTGTTCACATGCCTTAAGGTAAGCATATGTCCACGTGACTGATAGTTCAAGACCTAATTCATCAGGAAGGAACTGTTGTGAGGGCCACCATTTCTCTTGATTATTTAAAAATGAGAAAGAAAGCTCAATGAATCTTTCAAGTCAGTGGGCTTGCTGCAGAATAAGTGGATCCTATTGCTTTCTGTCTTTGACACCTAAATTTTCCTGGCAGAACTGAGACTCAGCCTGTGACCAGCAGTGTTAACTTCCCTTAGGACAGGACATTGTCACTGTTTCTGTGTTGTGTGCATCTCTTAACAGTGCTTGTGCTTCACGGATGGTGTCACCGTTGCCTCAATGCCCCCAGCCCAGGCCCACAAACGATTATTGGATGGCGACCAGGGTCCAAACACTGGAGGGATGGGAGCCTATTGCCCAGTTCCTCAGGTATAGCAGTCCTCCTTCTCAGGAGTGGTTAATATATCCTCCTACTACATCTGTGGTTAATATATCTCCTTTAGGGCTCAGTCTTGTTTCTGTCACATAGGCCACATTTCTTCTGGAAATGATTGACACTTTCCTTGTATAAGTGCAATACAGGGCTCAAACTTCAGTAGTCATTCTTTAGGATTTAATGAGACAGTGTTCTGAGGAATAGTCTCCCTTTTACCTTTTCCATTATTCCTCAACTTGGTTTTTCTCTGCTCCTGTTAACATCACCTGAAATATCCCTGCAAAATTCTCTGCATGCCTGGAGTCTTTGTGTCTTGAACATAACCTTGGTTTTCTTGTTGTTGATTCTTAAAGCTGACTGCTTTGTTCTAAATATGCTGCTCAAGTACATTATTAGTGTATTCTTCTATAAGTACAGAAACAATCTTTCTGTCTACAGCCCAGTTGCCAGTGTTTCAAACCTCCTTAAAATTGGCGTTCTAAAGAAAGAACCAAACAAAAAATCTTGGGAGACAGAGGATCAATGTATCTGTCATTTAGGCAGCAGCACCCTAACGGAAGGAGTACATGGGTTGGGGATGGGAGAGCAGAAAACATGGCGGAGGCATTTACTTACCCCAGTCCTTCCAGGTCCTATGAGCTAGTCCAGCAAATGTCATCACTGTCTCAATCAGTTTGATGTTGATTGTCAGGTTCCAGAAGTTCTTCTAGAGAAAATCAATGATGCTGTCCTTCAACACGTTGTTGATAGTATGAGACAAGAAGGAACAGCATATGTAGGTGAGTAAGCATTCAACTGAAAACCAAGGTAAAGTCATATCACTGTTGCAGATTGTTAGTGTCGTTGTTAGAGATTACTTTTGAATTCCAAATAATATTTATTTTTTAAAAAAAGTAGTTAATTTCTCACAGAGTATTAAGCCTCACTGGTTTGGTTTATAGCTCTTACTTTGGAGAGAAGAACTTTAATCTTTTCTTCATAAAGTATGCTGTATTTTTATTAAAACAGTTGCAACCAGACTCTTTGTATTTCAGGGTATGATATATACTCAAGTTCAGTTGTACTGTTCACTCCTATATACAGCAATGTAAGTTTTCTTAAGATCTTTGTCTTAAGGCTGTTTTGAAAAGGAAAGTGATACTCATAGTGAGTGATGTCACTTAATGCCAGTGACTGCTCTTGGTGCTGAAGACTGTCGAGATCACATGTGAAGAGTTGGGTTCCAGTCTGCGATGTATTATCTGCTATTTGGTACCTTTTTTACGACGACCAAATCCGCAGTAAGAATTTACTAGGAGCTGAGCATTTTCAGAGTGATGCTGGAGGACCTGATGTTTTTTGGGGTTTAAAATTTAGCTGTTGTTATTCTCTGGGGATTGGTTTTCTGATTATACATTGAAATGTCTGCTTTAGATTACCACATGTATATAAGTGTGTTGCAGTAGAAATCACAGAATACCAACTTCAATAAGTTTCTGTTTGTTTTTGTTTGTTAGTAGCAGTAGCAGATTTTGGTATTTTCACCTGATGTACAGACTTATACATCTATATTTATGCATAACAATAGTGCACTTAATGGTAAGAAAGTCACAAGCTCTGCATAATGGGGTTTTATGGGAACTGTGTTTCTCAACCTGTCAGTTCCTTCTGATCCCTGAATGCCTGCACTTAGAGGGCTGTAGCAGAAGGCAGAACTGGACTTCCTGATGCAGAGGGGTTGCTTTCCGTTGTATTTGGTCTAAAATATGATGCAATGTTCCCCAGGTTGTTGCTAGCTGCTTTGTTGGTTATTGTGGAATTAGTATGACTTGTGTGTAACTGCTTACAGAGTCTCTGCTCCTAATTCCTCACAGTTTGCATAAATGCATGGCACATTAGAAAATACTGTGTTGCATTTAAAGGAGTTCTTGAAAAATAAATATTTAAATTCATTTGCTTGGCTGTGTTCTTTCTGTTCAGGTGTGCTGCAAACAGGTTTAATGCTTACCAAAGACGGGCTGAAAATTTTAAACTTTAAATGTCAATTTGGTGATCCTCAGTGCCAGGTAAGTGAAAGATACCAGAAACTGAAATATGCTTTATTCTTTTACCTCTGACTATTACCTTTGGGGAAATGCGTGTGGTATATTTGGATTTATGTCTTCCTTCCCCTTAACATGCAGATCTCAATGAGAATGTCTTAGACAATGTATGAGGTAACTTAAAATTTTAGCTCCTGTGAATTGTTGGTTAAAGAATAAAAGTTAAAAAGCTGTTCCTCAGATTTTATTTTTCTGAATAGGAGGAAAATTGGAAGGGCCTAAATTCATGTTCCTTCTACATAATCTCACATCTCATTTTTGTAAATTTATGACTGTTTGAAAAAGATGCTGCTATTTAATGCTCACCTATAGTTTTCAAATCTCCTGGTATAGGGAAACACTTTATTCTCAGTTTTCCAGGTACAGATTTTACAGATTAGTTGATTTTTCGTTGAATTTCCTTGAATTTCAACAAGTTAGCAAAATAAAAATTAACTTCTATCTCTACAAAAAATTTTCTGCAGGTAATTCTTCCACTGCTTAAAAATGATTTTTATGAAGTGATTCAAGCAACAATTGATGGCAAACTCTGCAGCTTCATGCCAGCCTGGTCAGAAAATAGTACGGCTGTGTGTGTGGTCATGGCAAGTTCAGGGTACCCAGGAGACTGTGACAAAGGCATGGAGGTAACAGGTAACTGCAGTAGGTTGTTTACTGTTTAATTTCAGCGTAGTACTTTATGAGGTTTGCATATACCTCTTCTCCCAGACATTTTTACAGCTTTCTTCCATCCAACCCCTCACATTCTGTTGGAGTGTGCCTTCATCCATCCCTCTTTGTCCTTTTAACTAGAATGTATGCCTGTCCAAAGTAGCACAGGGGATAAGTGTTTAAAGTTACATCATTATATGAAGTTCTGTCTGTAACTGGTTGCTGAGATAAGAACGTGATGGGGAATTATATTCTTCTGGAGCAACCCTGGTGTGTCCATGTGGAGTGCTTCCATAAATTGTGCTGGAAACATGGACTACAGTGTTGTCAGCACATGACTGCTTTTTCCTAGCTTTGCTCCCTTGCCAGGAGGTGGTGTTATCTTAGCTAATGCCTAACCAGGAGATAAGGGTGAGACTTGAGGACCTGTGGCCTTTAAAATAGCAGCGGTTCATGCCTCCACCAATAGCTTGGTTCCTTCCCTTATGCCAGCCAGCCAGGTCATTGCTATGTAATGCTAATAAAGACCTCTTCTTCATAGGGCTCAAAGGGTTTTTGAGAAGTTGGGCATGTGGGCTTTAGATCAATACTCATTTTCTGTGTTAAAATTCTTGTGGTTTAATATTAAGATTAATTTTTTTCCAAATGTTTACAGAGAGAACTGTTGCAGAACTATTTCCTCGCAGCTACTGCCATGGCCGTCTAATAGTATGTCTTGTGTAAAGCAACACAGACAACTGATCTTATATCAAGGCCGCCTTATTTTTTTCAGAATTCTAGTTACCCTACATCAACCGGGGTGGAGGTCATGTTATATTGCTTTTTCCATTGTCGAGATTTCAGCTGTCGTGTTCTCCTTGTCCACCCTCCTCTTCCAGTTCACTCACTGTATTTATTTTCTTTTTGTCAGTGATATTCTGCAAAACTCTGCATTTCTGTAACTGTAGAAATCCAAAGCATGGAACTGAATGAATCTTTCTGCTACTGAGCTGCCTTTCACTAGTCAAACTCAGGAACTTAACTTTTTTTAGCTTGGTATTCATACCTTTAAGAGTGAGGTTTTTATGACCACCCTGCTTGTTAAAAACAGACAGTCAAAACAGCAGAATTCAATTCATTCTTTTATTATTATACTCCAACCCCTGGAGTTGTGTGGGTTTTATTAGGTTTTTGGGGTTTTTTTTCCTATTTTCCACATTGATTCCCATATTTTAATGACTTTGAAAAAGCATTTTGTTCTCTAGTATTTGCTAAAACATCATGGGAAGGAGTTAGATTTCCATTACAGCAAGGCCAGCTGGGGCTCAGCTTTGACCTTGTCAGGGCAGTGCTGTGGAAACATAACACGCTGTACCTTCAGCAAGTATAAAGGTTCCTTTTACTTGTTTGTAAAAACTGTCTAGCTGACAGCAAGGGAAAAACTGTTCTGTTTCACTTTTTCCAAGCGATGGCAGCAATTCCTCCTCTACCCTTATCTTCTCCTCAAAATTTGAATCTAAAAAAAGCCCTGAGCAGTCTTGCTTTCCCCAACAGGAAAATACATGGAAACAAATTGAAAGAAAAAAAATATACAATTTGTTTTAGCTATTGGACAGCTGCCTACAAGTGTTTGTAGAGCACTGATCCCAGGTATGGTAGGGAATTGTGTGGAGTTGGCACAGCAGGGGAGTAGCTGAGGTAACTTTAACATTAATGGTTTAATATTAGGGAGAGCGGAGAATCCAAGCAGTAAACTGCTATGAACTGTGATTTCATACAGGAGAGCCCTGCACAAATTATTCACAATTACAATATTCAGCACAGTTTTGCCCTGGCACAGCCTAGTTATATGTCCTATTGTGCCTCCTGGATCCCTCATTTCTGTTCCTGTGTGATCTGTGTCCTTACTGGATATCTCAGAAGGGTGTCTTAGGGCCAGTGGATTGGGATACCTTTCAGTGGTAATGCTGTTTCTTGGAAGAAAGGTAAGGTGGGAAGCTTTATTCTTGTTCTACCGTGCCTGAAGAAAAGACTTCAATCTTCACTGCTTTGCCAACATAGTATGTGATTTAAAATACTCAGAGTTCCTTCTGCTTTTTTAGGACTGCTGCAAGCCAAAGAGTTAGGACTGGAGGTGTTCCATGCTGGCACAACGCTGAAGGATGGCAGAGTGGTGACATGTGGTGGCAGAGTCCTCTCCATTACTGCTGTTAAAGAGGACCTGATGAAAGCACTGGGAGAAGCCAACAGGGGTGTAGCAGCCATACATTTCAAGGGTGCCACTTACAGGAAGGACATTGGCCATCGGGGTATACGACTTCTCAAACAGTCTCTGTATGTAAGCAAAGGCACTAGCAGAAATAGATGACAGTCCAAAGTTTTATATTTATTGTTCCCATTTGTGTCATCAATGATGGTCTATGCAGAAAATGTCACTACTGCTGCTAGCATGTTCTTTATTCTCCGCAGGGGTCTAATATACAAAGAGAGACGTGTGGAAGCTGTAACAAGTGATGTTTTGTTTCATCAACCGGAAACATCAGTTGTAAGTGGTACCAGATCAGGTAAGGCTGGGAAGAATCTTTGAATTTCCTCAGTATATTGAATGCAACAGAGCGTTTTTTTTCCTCAGGAGGTAAGCCATGCATTCTTGGCATTGAAACTGAGCTTTAGAAGCTGGACTGGGGTCACCACAAAGAAAGCAAACTCTCATTTCTTTCTCATGACTCCTCATTTGCTTAATTAAAAAATAGTTGGCTTAACATGGGGATGATTGCAATTTTTCAAGGTTAGTCTAGTGAACAGAATAACTCCTGGATTAATGGAACGGTTTGGTATGTCACTGGACAGAAGTGATCCTACCAGCTGTATATATAAGTACAACACCCAAACAGTTATTAGGCTGTGGCTAACAATCTCTGAACTTGTTATTTCCTCTTCAGACTGTGTTCTTTACTCTTAGCAGTGATCTACTGAGGAAAATTTCTTGTTGATTTTTTCCACCTTAGAAAAAAGTAGTTACATAAAGAAAAAAGGTGAGCTGTCAACAATTTGATAAAATGCTTGGCTTTTGCTATACACAATCCACAGGTCACAGACAGAATAATAAAGATCTATTTACAACACCATGAAATATGTGACTTTGGGGTCCACGCTTCATAAAGCTGTGCATGTTTCTGTCAGTGACACAGTGCTATCTTCTCCAAGAGATCCTTATTTACAGTACTTGCCTTGAAGAGTGCTTTGGGACTTTTTATTTCCCTTAAAAATGATCCTTGACATATTTGTACTTGGCAGGCAGTCATTCAGAAGCAGGAGTCTTTGCTGGTTTCTTTGACTTGAAAGCATCTGGTTATGATGACCCTATCTTGGTATCTCAAACTAAAGGCCTTGGACCTAAACTGCAGGTAACTTGCAACTTAACTGTAGCAAAGCTCATGTTATCTTCCAAGACTGTTATAAATGCCACAGCCAATTGCTCCATCTGCACCCTTCTGGGCATTCTAAATACATTTCAAGTCCACTGCAATGGTCATCTGAACTTTGTAGATGGTCATTTAAGCAAGGCCTGTGCATGTGTTATTGAGAATGTGGAGGCTCTGGGAATTTTGTAATAAAATAGTAATAAAACATATAGCTAAGCAATTAAGGAACTAAGAACCAGAATTTCTGCTATAAAATAGAGGGTTCTTTGGCTTTGAGAAAGATCAGTTCAGAAGAGTACAGAAGAGTGTTGAAATTATAACTATCAGACTTAACTTAATAAATTGTGTGCAGAGAGATAGCACGATTACCTTTGTCAGGGCACTAGGGAAAAGAAGGATCAAGGAGATAAACATTAAAGGGGAAGAGAAGCCAAGAGATAAAGCTAATTACTCAAGAACAGAACACATAGGATAAGTTGAACCATAAATAAATAAGTAAGTAAGTGTGTGTGTATATATATGTATATAATCAGAAGAAGGCTTTCAGCCATCAGAGGAGTTGGAGGTCTGAAGCTGCCTTTTACTGGTCAAGCACAGCAACTTAACTTGTTTCAAGTTGGTGTTTATACCTTTAGTAATTGGATGATGATATCGTGTGGCTTCCTGCAACAGCAGGAGACTGGCAACATAATCCAAAAGATCTTTTGCAGTCTTACATTCTTGGACACCTCTGAGCATGAAAAAGTGATTGGTGCTGGCTCTCGTGAGTCTTTGTTCCAACTGCTTGGCAGAAAGGCATTCCCAACTGTGTTTACACAGACTGTTCCCAAGACTCCTCCTTGGCCAAAAAAAGTTGGCTAATGCCTATGTGAATTGTTACTAGATCAGTGGGAGGGATAATGCAACAAAGGACATGGGATGACTGGTTTCCATAGCACTTCTAAATCCATCAGCCGGTAAAAGAAATCAGGTTTGTAATCCAAACTCGGACTTTGTTTAGGTGCTGATCTATTACCATTTTGAAGCCAGTGATAGTATTTATCTGCATTTTTTCCTTACCCATCTTTCTGTACTGAGCTTTTCTGTACTGGTATAACTACACTGATAGAGCTGTGACAGTAAAAGATAGTTACCTTGAAAGTTTATCCATACATATGCAATCTTTGTCCTGTTTCAGACCCTAAAGTGGTAACTGACAGAGATGAATTGCACTGTGTGAGCTGATGCTGTGCATATTCGTCAGCAGTTGGCCCAGAGCCGCTTGGATGTATCCCTGACAGTGTAGAAACCTCTGCTTGTAAGAAAGTAGTGTAAATATCACCACTTTATAGAAGCCATCGTGTCTGAGTCAGGTTTCGTTACTTGCAGGATGCAACCATCTTGATAAGTTTTTTTTAAAACCAAATAGTAGCCTTCCTGAGGGAAACATTATTGCTTTATGAAAGACCTGTCTTTCAAGGGAACTTATAGACTAGGCCCACGTTGTTGCCTGTCGCGTGACATAGCTCAGATCAAAAGACTTCTTGGGGAGGGTGGGAGTGGAGAATTTTGTTCCCTGTGGACTTGGAGAAGAAGAAAACAATTTGCTTAATAGATTGTTTCAGTTTTGCTGTGTAGCCCAGTGAAATTAGTAGGCAAAAGTAAAGCTGAACACACAGTGCTGTTTGAGCAACCCAATCTTATTTTTGGAAATTGCTAGGATGTTCTGTAGGTTGAATAACCTGGGAATTTGTAATTGCCTTTAGACATCTCTTATTCTGGATTTGACATAATATTCTGAAAAGCAAACAAACAAACAACCCAAAATGACAATTTCTGAGTGTCTGGATCTCGAATTGGAATTAATGTTTAAAAAAAACAAAATGGATTTTTCTTTTCTTTGAAAGAAAATGAGCTGTTTTCTCTTGATTTAAACTAGATGATGCACCAAGTTATCCTCTGCACGTATATTTTGTGATTCTTTTCTGGCAAAGGACTATTTCTACTTATTTGATTGATTAATATCTGAGTTTTGCATATTTCTTGTCACCACTGCTGGTTCCCACCATGTTTTGCAGATTGCACAAGTGTGTAAGAGACACGACACCATAGGTCAGGACCTGGTTGCCATGTGTGTCAATGACATCCTGGCTCAAGGAGCAGAGCCCCTCTTCTTCCTCAGTTATTTTGCCTGTGGCAAACTTGATGTTGAAGTGACTGAAACAATCAAAGAAGGAATAGCTGAAGCTTGCAGAAATGCAGGATGTGCTTTCTTGGGTATGAACTTTCCTCTCCTTTGAGATTTGAAGGTTCTGATCTTGAAACAATTATTGGTGAAATAGACTTTGTAGGCAGAAACAGTATGTGGTAGTAGAACAGCTGGTTTCTGTTTGTTGGAAAACCAGTCAAGCATTTGTGCTTAAACTCTTCCTTATCTCTAAAATGGGTCAGAACAGAGGGATGATTTTTACTATTCATGCATTTGGATCCTGATTCTTATTTATTTATCCTTGTACAAAGGAGAGCAAAACTGGATGCCTCACATTCTTGAAGTGTTAATATGTTTTCATTCTCTCTCTGATATTCAGTCATAGCAGGGAGGTGCCAGATGAGTAGCATGAAATGAAAAGAAAGGATTTCTTCTCTCAGTAACTTCATGAAACTTTGTTTTGTTGAAGTCTTGAGGTGAAGTAAGAAACCAACAAGGGTTTTCAAAATGTATCTGAATGTGCTGCTTAGGCTGCATGTCTCTGCAGCTGTCCTGGATACATTGCTTATTTTAGAGGATGCTGTAGATTTAAAGTTAACAATAAAAAATGTTTACAGCTAGTGCTGACTGCTTTCTCTCCCCATGTAGGCAGGGAGATGACTGAGGTGACTGGCATGTATTCTTCTGGAGAGTATGATCTGGCTGGCTTTGTGGTTGGCGCAGTGGAGCGAGGGCAGATGCCTCTGGGGCTGCAGAGAACTGATGAGGAGGATGTGCTTATTGGACTGGCCTCTCCTGGGATTCATGGCCGTGGCTTTAGCATCATAAGGAAGATTCTCTTAATGTCCTCCTTACACTACTCTTCACCAGCACCTGGCAGTTGTGGTGACAGGACTCTAGGTACAATATCTTTCTTTTCAAAAGCAAACCTGAAAATTAATTGTGTTCAGACATTTTCATAACTAGGTACTGCCAAGGGTTGCTTACTTGAGAATGGGTTAGGGTTAGTCAGTCTTTAGGGTAGGTATGTGGGCTTGCTTCCACAGTTTTGGAAGAGTAGGACAGCATTTTTTGCTATTTCCTAAGGCTGTCTGCCACAATGAGCAGAAAGGAACCTGTTCAGAGAAGCGTTCCCAATACACACCTAATGACCTTTTAATCAAATTGATTGAATTGACACTTTTGTTTGCAGGAGATATATTGCTGACCCCAGCAAAAATGTACAGTCCATCTTTGCTGCCTGTCCTGCGCTCAGGGCACGTGAAAGCTTTTGCCTTCATTGCTGAGGAAGGTTTGCTGAAAGGCATCTCCACAATCCTGCCAGAACACGTCAGCGCTGTTCTAGGTAAACATGAAAGATGACTGTTTCTGTTTGACAAAATTTATATATAGTGTGGACTTGACTTTTCCACTTGAGTTATAGACATACTCATAAGTGTATGTGTCTCCATATTTGGGGAATGAATGACCCAAAGTCGGTGCTTTTCAAAGAGCCTACTAAAAGCATTCCTATTTCAAGTAAGCATCAGCTAATGAGCACCACTCTCACTGAAGAAGGGAAATTTAAGGAGAGCTTGAAGGCAGCTCATCTCTAGGTGTTTGAGAAGATTGTGTGTTCTGCGCTAAGATGCCTTTCAATACTAAACATTTTGATCAAGCAGCGAAGCTTGTTGAGAGAATTAATTTGCAAGATTTGCTCCACAGTACATGTACACACACACACACACACACAAATATACTTAATGCAGTTTTATGGTAGTTGGTATCTTCCCCACAACAGATTACCATTTGCCATCTGTAAGTAAGGTGAAACTTTTTCTCTTGAAGCCAAAATTGGACAAAGTATTCAAAAGTTCAAAATATTAAAGAAAACCATATTTATGTCAGTCAAAACTTCTGTGGGAATGGGGCAAGGAAGGCGTCTGTATGTCTGTCTGTATTTCTCTGGAATTGAACTAGAAAGGAAAAGAATAAACCCAGCTTACCAAGGTGGTGCCTCGCTTGCTTGCCAGTGCCTGGAACCACAGACAAGATAACAAGCCCAAGGGTTTGTTAGTTTTCTAAAGTGAAGTCTGTACCATCAAGCTTTCTACAGACATCCTCAGGCCATGCCTGTGTCAGTAAGGTCACTGCGAAAGCCTATCCATGCTTGCCATCTGTGTGTAGTATATTCAGCCCTGTTACAGTCTGCCCATCAGTACACCTTATTATACACTCTTCTACTAATTATTAATTCTTGGAAACAGAAAGCCAGGCTATGCTTAAGTAATCCAAAAAAGCCAGAAGATTATTTGTCCCACGGCTCCTTTATCTCTTAGAGAAGAGATGTCAGTAAGTCATCTGTAAGTCATCTGTAGCTTTGTCCTGGCTGATAAGGGACGAATACATTTTAATTCTCCATCATTTCCTACATGTTCTCATTAGAAAGTCTAGAGAAGACTTGGCTCACACAAATTATGGCTAGAAACCTCTAGCTAATCAGCGCCTATGAACTTGACTGGAAGTTGAATCGGTGTCCTCCTTGGACAGTATTCTTAAAATAGCAAGAATTAGTCTCTATCAGCTCCTGTAATATACCATTGCCATTGTATATAATAAAAGATGGGTAGCAAACATTTGTGCTGACCATATGCAAATTTCAATCATTTTCAGATGCTCTCAGTTGGAAGATTCCTGAAATCTTTTGCTGGCTTTATAAAGAGGGAAACCTCTCTGAGGAGGAGATGGCTCAGACATTTAATTGTGGGATTGGTGCAGTCTTGGTTGTGCAGAAGGACCTGGCTCAGCATGTTCTCAAAGACGTACGGAGACATGAGGAAGCATGGCTGATTGGGAAAGTTGTTGCCCCTTGTCACACAGGTTAGCAAATGTCCTAATGGGAAGTGAAGACACTCATAAAAATTAAATAGAGTATGGTTTGATTCAAGGTGTAACAGATTCATCTGTCTCACTTCGGAGGGGTTTTCACTATAGGATGCGCTATTTAATTTATAAGTTGTTACAGGGTAAGTTGGTTTAGAGTCTGATTCTGTGAAGTGCTGAGCATACCCTGGGAGGTGCCAGTTACCCTCAGTTCTGTAGGGTCTGAGGAGACTCCTTATTGCAAAGTTTCTCTAGTTCATATCTTTTTTCTGTCATTTGATTAGGTTGGAGTCTACTGGATACCTTCACAACTAGATTTCACTATTAAATGCAGTGAGAAGTGAATGACTTGTTTTCATAGTGACAGTACTTGAGTAGTATCTTACCTAGGTACCTGTTCGAGACTTGAGTAAATCCCTCTGCTGACTGTAAGGACTCAAACTTTATTTAGTTGATTATACTTTACCACAGTTGTACTTATCAACCCACCTCCTTTCCAACCCCTTCCCAACTCACATGGATCCTGTGTAAAGACTGAGGATAGGCCACAGGTGTGTACAGTCATATGTGATGGTAAATCTTCATCCTGGTATGTCCATTGCTTGACATAGAGCAAGACAGGAGCCAAAATCCCTCTGGAGACCAAACAGCTTGGGGAGCATTTTGGGCAGCCAAAATGCAGCCTCAGTTCTGTCAACATAATCTTAAGTGTAATTTTGCAAAACGAGAGAAGAAAGAAGATGAATATCAAAGATGGGGATATCCTTGAAAAAAGCCATGCCTTACCCAGGCCTTTGTAAACAATCCTGCGAGTGAGTAACACAAAAGAGATCAGCGCTAGTATGAGTTGGTTTGTTCAAGTAATACACGTTTTTGTAGTTCTGTTAGTGCTAGCATAAATTCAGCGCTGGTAAGTTTTCTCTTAATTGAAACTTATGATTAAGAAATTACATGAAGTAAATTTAAATGGAAAAGTAAAATCTAAGGTATTTTTAACATTTTCCTCACATGTTTGCAGGAGGTTCTCGTATCGAAGTCGAGAATCTTCTAGAAGCTCTGCAGCTGAGCAGCCCCCAGCACCTGCTGAATACCACTGTTGTTGAGAGTCAACACCAACTCAGAAAGAACAAAGTTAAAGTAGCCGTTCTCATCTCTGGAACAGGTGAGCTTTCATTTATCATCACACAGAGAGATGTCCTTACAAAGGAGAGGCTGAACTCACCCCTGATACAAGTGCATCCACCTTGCCTTTTTTTTAGTGGAGCCTTCTAAAACTAAGGTTGCGTTTTGACTGGAAGTCAAGAAGGCGTATTGTACTGCTTAACAAATGAGCTTTATTAGTGCACAAAGTCCTTAGTCCTCTTCTATTCATGCAGTTGTTGAAAACAAGAAATTTTTTTTAGATAATCAGAAGTGAGAGGCTGTTCTCAGTGACATAGGTGTTCACGTGTTTCAGGAATGTTTTCTCTCTCTTCATTTGAGGCACAAACCTTGCTGCGCTCATCAGTTACGCAAAAGAGCCAGGCAGTTGTGCTCAAGTAGTCCTTGTCATCTCCAACAAGTCTGGTGTGGAAGAACTAAGAAATGCAGCCCGGGCTGGAATTCCCACCAGGGTAAAGACACTCATTTCCTTTTCTTTTTATGACCAGCTCACAGCTACTGAATCCATAGGTCTTTATGAAATGTTTGGTAAGAATTCATGTTTCACTTTTGTTTAAAATTTTTATGTGGATGCAGCACAAATCTGTCAAAGTTATCAGAAGGGACAGAGCTGAAAACTGCGTGGACCTTATGGAGGTTGTGAGCATCTTTCCCATCTCTTCAGTGAATGCTACAGTCCAGAGTTAGGGACTTAAAATAAGCATGTGCCCACATGTAGAAATGGGCTTAAGTTTCACTGGAATCAGTATGCTTACATTCTCCTTTTGCAAGTGCTTTGATTTGTGTCTGGGACTGTAGCCCATGCAGCTTCCAGCTGTAACAGAAATCAGTAAGACTTCAGGCTCTGTGAAAGACATAAGCATGTTGTCTCCTTGGCTCATCCCTTCTAAGACAGACCTTTGTCTTGTGTTCAGTCACTTCCATCAGCACCATACAAGTCCCTTCTCCTACCTGTAATCAGTAAAGTGGCACTGTATTTTGGAATTTTTCACTGGTTTGTTTCATAAAACAAAGACTTGAAAAAGAGAGTAACATCATATCATCATATTTGACAAAGTGTAGAACGTGGCTTTTGAAAATATTGAACAACTTGGGATTTCAAACGCAGCCCACCAGGAACTCCTGCTTTGAACGTTTAATGATTTTGACCAGTTACCATGTTTGTACAGCTATGCACAAATGGAAGTAAATGCCGGTAAAGGCTCTCCATGCATTAAAAATCTTTCATCAAGCTTCCTCAACAGCTGAGTTGGATTCACGTTACTTTTTTTCTGGCAATATAGAGACAAATCTCTGGTAAAAAAAAGCTATGTCAAAATTCATGCATGTTTCCATAGGCAAGAGCATTTCTGCTTTGTTAGCCCCTTTCTGGAATTTCATTGTGAACAGAGTCAGGAGCCAACACTTACCTTGGGAGCTGGGCCTGAGAGGTGGAGTAGAAATAGAACAAGACGACTCCTCACCTTACACAGAATGTCTGGCCATTTTGTTGTCTTTTTAGATAAGTTCATGATTTTCAGTAAGCAACTATAGACTAACTGGTGGTGATATTGTCAATGAGTCGTTATTATTTTTACTTTAGTCTTTGGCTACAAATTCTGGAGTAAGAGGTCAGTATTTTCCAATGTGTTCCCCCTTATTTCCCTCTACACCACATGACCCACATGTTTTTCTTTACACAGTTGGCTTCTCTTTGGGCTGGTTTTCTCCATGTCCTAGAAAGCATCCTGTGTGAAAGAGCCAGTGTTAGGTAGCAAGTGATCGGGGTGCTCCCAAGAATGTTTGTATGAATGTGAAAAATCACAAATGTCCTGAACAATGTACAAACTTAAAACTCGTTAAGTCCTCAAGTGCCCTAGAATTAATCTGTTTTGCTTTCTGTTTGTTGCCCAAGTAGTGCCTGTCATTCACACAAAGTTATTTCTTTGGTACAGCTTTTGATGTGTTTTAATGTTTTAGGTGATAGATCATAAGTTATATGGGAGTCGCTCTGAATTTGACAGCACAATTGACCAAGTTCTTGAAGAATTCGCTGTGGAACTAATATGTCTTTCAGGATTTATGAGAATTTTGTCTGTTCCTTTTCTCAGGAAATGGAAAGGTAAGAAATTGTAACTGTAAAAAAGAGATTAAAATATGGATACTTAGTCTCAGCAGAATTACAGAGTCATAGTTCTTTGTCTTTTGGTTAAATCTCTCACAGCCTTGCTGACACCGAGTTTTGCATGTAAATCAGTGGGGCTGGCCTATGCCTTCATTTGTTCCAGACAGCGGGACTGCGCTGGGATTCTGACTGTGCATTGGCAGAGAAATGCCTTGTGCTGGCATAACGAGTTACAGAGGGGCAAAATCAGGGTCACAGAGTTGGTCTGCCTGCCTTCCTGCTGGGAAGGAGAAATGCCTGCGGAGCAGGCAGGAGTTTGTTTCTGTCTGCAGTAGGGAACAGGTAGCGTAACTGTGTCATTTGTCAAGGAGCCACGCTGGGGACTTGTGCTGAACTTATCCCCTGCAGTTTTCACACAGAAAAACATGGGAGAGAGATTGGTTTCTCAGTTCCTCTCCTTCCTGCGCTGCTCCGAGGGCTGCACAGCGTAGCACCACTCCGCCCTGTGTGCTGGAAATACAGCCGTCACAGACCTCCGAGCGAGTGTGGCTCCGCTGCGGGACAGAGCTTTCTTTACATGTGTTCCAGGCCAGGCGATGGGGGGATGCACACTCCTCTTTCCTCTTGGCTCTGGGCACCAAGTGCCACCTCCCAAGGCCTGGCTCAGAAGTTACTTACTCATTGTGCCAATTGCACTTGGACAGGCTCCTTTGGGAATGATATTTCCTATGAAAATCACTTCCATCTGTGCAGTGGCTCTGCATGAGGCTGCAGGGTGAAGTCTGTTTCCAAGCCCTTCACCTGCAGCTTGAGGGCCAGTTACCTGGGAGAGGAGAGACTTAAGATGCTGTCTGTCTATCCACAGACGCAAAAGCAAATGAGGTCTTTGGCCTTAACTGAAACATGCTTCCCTGGCTACTGCCAAGGCCTACAGACCATCACCTGTGCTGCTGGAAGAGCAGTATTTCCTCAGCTCAGAGCAGCGCTTCCTCAGATTTCCTTAGCAGTTGTAGCACCATGTATATGTTTTTTGCTTTTTAACCTGAATCTGAACATATCCTGTTTCATACCGACTGCAGTTTAGACCATTTAAATTCCTGAGTGGTGCTCAATGCTGTTGTTTTGTGCTGATGATCAAATCTTACTTTTATTTATAAAGGAAATTCAGTTCAAATTGATTATTTTTTTTTTTCTCTTCTCGCATTGATGCCTAGGGAAAATTTTGAATGCTTCCCCATCACTTTTCCCACCAATCAAGGATGGAAATGCCCATCAGCAAGCCCTGCAAAGTGGATTCAAAGTCACAGGCTGTACCGTGCATTTTGTCCTGGTAAGTGTCCTCTTGCCTGACATTGAGTAAGTTATGAAAAAGAATTTGCTTTTCTCTTTCCTTTCTGAAGGCAGAAGCAGGAAGAGGAATGTGTGGAAATCTTGGGATTGTTACCAGTAAAAATGGGAAGATGTGAGGGTTACATTGCATTTGTGGTTTCTTGAGGTCCTGTCTTCTCCCTTCATATTACCTTTTTTTCTTCAGTTTCTCCTACTGTCCGCAACCTGTCCTCTCATCCTTCTAGCCCATATCTCTCTCCCCGCTGTACTCCCTAATGCAATGTAATGTACTCCCTAATGGAGGTCATAAGCCTCTCCAGATGTACTTTAAGCCTCCTGCACACAGCTACAGATGTGCTCACCAAGGTTTCTCATGAGACTTTCTCTGCCCTGTCTGCATTGTCCATAAGCTTCCTGAGACTGTTCACCAGCCTCTTCTGAAAGACTGCCAAAATCTCCTTTTTAGGAGGAATCTAGTCCGAAAGCAGTGATCCACCAGGAGCCGATATCTGTGAAGGAAGACGACACCGAGGAGACCCTGTCAGAAAGGGTTAAAGAAGCTGAGTGTCGGGCTTTTCCCATTGCCCTGCAGCTGGTGGCCAGCGGAGCAGTGCAGTTAGGAGCCGATGGTAAAACCTACTGGAAACAAGAGAGACAAAGTCCGTGTCTTCAAGAAGAGAAGAGAGACTGCACGTCCTCTCTCCTGGCTCTGGAGCCTCAAGAAAACGATGTGGCGTAGCCAGGTTAATAAGTGGCTTGCTCTTTGCTCATCTTTCCCTCCTGCCTCCTCCTCCCTGCCCTTGGTGTGCTTCTCTCCAGCTGCAGGCGTATCAGTGTCACCGGTTTCCATTCTGAGCTGTGATCCTTTTCCCTGAGCTTGCAGCTTTAGTTACACTCCTTTTGCAAAACGGGTGGTGGAAGCCAAGCTATCATTTCAGATTTTGAATTTCTTTGTTCTGTTTTTTCATCTGTAGAGGAGATACTGTGTTGCAAAGCAAAGAGGGGGCCTAAGCTGTAAAGATGGTCTGGTGCTTCAGAAGGAAATGAATTCTTCTGAGGGATCGCTTTTTGTTGGCTGCATCCTATTGCAGAGCACCAAGAGCTTCACGAAGCAACCAAACCCACAAACCATGCTCTGCCGCAGGAGGGTCACCAGCTACTGCTGGATGGAAGAGGCCAGATGTGTCGGGGCACAGCAGAAGCGAGGCCCAGCATGGCACGGTGTGGATTTGGGGGGTGAACAAGCATTACGGATGAATGCGTAGTTCTGTGGGAGTAGGTGGGAGTCTATGACGACGTCCTCCTTGTGAGCCACACCACTGTGGGAGCGCCTCAGGGTGCAGGGAAAAGCGGGAGTGCAAACATATGCACTAATGTGGGATCCAGCGTCTCGTACGCTGCCAAGCAGAAGATCCGAAGGCCAGCAAGGCAGGGAGCTCTTAAAAGGCAAAAAGAAATGAAACAAACTCTCCTTCACAGATTATTTGTCGATAGGCTGATATAGTGCATACGGAACATACATCTAGACACTTTCCCCTGCTCCTTGGAAGGGGGCGGCGCATAGACATTCCCCGAATGTCATATTAAAACATTTGGATCTTGAGGGATGAAAATTTGTTTAGAGGGACTAGAAACACCAGATTTCAGGCATTTTCTTCCTCCATCCTTGAAATCAGCAGGATAAGACACCCTCATCTTGACACGCAGCGACAGAAAAATCTCAGTTCTTTGTTGATTGAATGATTGGCTTGAGCCAGAGAGTTGCTGCTGTTAAGTAAAACCATTTTCTGTGGGAAGCTTATTTTATATCTGCTGGAATAATGACTTGCTTGCAAGTAACATAAATCAGAGGAAGAAAGCTAGGTAAGAAGCTACTTTAACAAAGTAGAAAAGAAGTAGTCAGAGCTGAATTGTCCAGGGGAGGGATCACTAATAGCGCTTAGATGCAATGAAAAAAGTGTAATCTTGTTTTGGTATTACATGTACTGCGCTAGTAAGGACGTACTGTATCAGGCTGATTGAGATCATGAGTCAGCTCCAGTTAAAAAGTCTAAATTGTTCCTTTTTTAAGAAGAAAAGTGTAGCTAGTGGTGTCTCAGTAGTTAGGGGAGAAAAATTCAGTTCCCTCTTGTAAACTTGGCCATTTATATACAGAAACCTGTATTTGTCACTTGCATTCTAACAACTGGAGCAAGGAACACGCACTTTTCATGATCTGGGAGAGAAGGAAGAACTGGAACAAGGCAAGACTAACAAATGTTTGGTATATGTAGGTAGTATTTCTGATAAACCCACTGCTTAGTTTGCTTTCGGTCTGTTGTAACTGTGTAGTAACTTCACGTTGTGTGTTATTTGAATTGCATAGCACGCATGACCGAATGTTTCAAGCCTAAAAAATAAAATGTTAAAAGAGAATAGGGTGCTAGTTATTGTGCTCTGGTAGGTCTCCAGACGATCACCATGGTATCGAACAACTCTCTAATTATGTTCCTGGCATCCCTCTGAGATTGGGTGTGGCGATAGGCTATTAATCTATTTATGCTTTTGTACAGAATGATAATTAAAGAAAAGCCACCTAAGATCCAGTTCACAATGAAATTTCTTTTTATGGCTTTGTAGAAATACAGACGGGTGCTTAAATCAAATTCATCATCGGCTTTAGATGGCAGAATGCCCGAGTCTTGCTCAAGATGTCTGTGATGGAATGGGGTACGGGCTTTGGGGTGCCCAGGTCTCCTGCTATTGGCTTTCCTGGCAGTGATCAGTAATGTTAATGTTATATTTATTAACTGTACGGGTAGTGATTGCAGCCCTAGTAACCTTACTTCTTCTAACGTGTGAGTTAATTTAAGTACAATTTCTTTGTGACTTGCAAAAGGTTTGCTGCGTCCCGGCAAAGGCAGTGAACTTGTGCAGAGCGAAGCCCCGCCGGCGCTGGGTGCTCCCCGCGTCATTTACATTCTCCCTGAGGCGGGCTGGATTTCAAGCCTTGGCGGGCAGTTTGCTGGCAGGGAAGGCCCTTATGTGGGAGGGCAGATTTGTAAAGAAAGTCGCCTGGCTGAAGACTGAGCTTTTATTCTTTGCCCTTTACAAGCAAATTCAATTTGACCATGTCGTTTTCCTCTTTATTTGCTCGAGCTTTATCCTTGGTGACAAACGATGACAGGAATATTTTGTCAGCAAGTTTCTTCCTGACGGACCATCTGGCCACTGAAACAGTAAGGTCATGGCCCTCCTCGAGTCATTACTAACCTACGCGGAATTGCGCGTGTCTGTAACCTCCCCCACTGAGTGATTTACAGTTGCTGTACTGTAGGTGAAGGTAGACTCCATTTCACAAACTCCTCCTCCAGCTTACAACCCCTGGTAAAAGAATTCCAAGGACAGATCTTCGTATTTAATTTTTCAACTTTATTAGGCTTCATTTCAAATCCAAATTGAGATTATGTCTACACAAAGTACCGTCAGGCCATCAGTGCACAGAATACAAATCAGCTTTCTCTGTAGTGAAGGGAAGCGCTAAACCATACGTAAACAGCTTCAGTCAGAGGCTTCTGGTTTGTATGGGGGAAAAGTAGCTATTTTGGTAGTTTTCACAGCTATGCTAAAACATTAAAATAAAACCAGGTGCTTTTTCACAAGAGTTCAGTTCTGCAAAACAACCTTATTGTTTTCAGAATGATAACCTTTACTGGGTTTCCATCTAGTATTATTCCAGGTGAAAATACCATTCCAATAATAATGGCACTTGACTCCTGCAGAATTTCTGAAGAAGAACATCTCCCAAGGCAAGAACACATTTTGTATCCAGTCCTAACCCCCTTTCTGCTCATTCGAAAAAAGCCAACAACTCTTTTGGCTTGGAATAAACCTCTGAGGGGAATTCGTATGTGGATTCACATGGGGATGCTTGAAGGCAAATGGGCAGCAGACATTTAATTCTGTTTAGCATCTGGTTGACAGCAGGTCCAATATTTGAAATTACAGGATGTGTCCAGAGCGTCTGGGCCAGATAAGATCTACCAACATTAAAACAGAAATTCTATGGAAAAAAAACCCCTTTCATTTTCTGCAAGAAACGTTAGTGTTTTGGGAGGTCAGTTTTTCTTGGTTTGGGTAGAGATTTTTATGAGTGAGGTTTTTTGCCTTTAGCTGTCTCTGCCATTGTGCTACTTCCATTCCTTTTCCTTGCAAGCACTTCACAGCACGTGCCAAGAGAACCAACCCCTTGCGACAGCCTGTCTGATCTGCGAGAGAGTGATACAGACGCTCCCAAGTCGGTCTCAGAGATGCTCGCATCTCTCTGCAACCAACTGAACGTTGTTTTGTTTGTTCAGGAAGTGACTGAGAAGCAGAATGTTGGCCAAGGAAGTGGTTACAATTAGGAAGCGTGTCACACAGCCAGAGCTGAAACTGCTAAGGACAGCCCCCTGCCCTAATATTCCCATTGGTGGCTTTCTCCGGATTTTACTTCACATCTTTTAACCATTTGAGGGAGAATGTGACATGGTAAACTCTATGTTGAAAACACTTTGTGAAGAGAAAACAGTGTGCGTCTTATTGGGCTGTGACCTCTTGTTTTTACCAATTAAGGCACCCCAGCTGCCCCACCTGAGGACCTTCACAGACACGTTGCTCCTACTTCCAGTAGATCTTGCCAGCTTCCCCCACCTGTACGGCCCCGCTGGCCACCAGCTGCAGGGCAGCTGGGAAGGCTCGGTGCTCGGCCTCCTTCACCCTTTCGGAAAGGGTCTCCACCGTGTCGCCAATCTTAACTGGAACTGCCTCTTGGAAGATGATCGCTCCAGCGTCGACTTCCTCCTGTAAAAGCAAGAGCCAGAAAGTCTGCACGGTTGAAAGAGGAGAGGGGGTGCCCAGCTTAGGACAATGAATGTCACCCAGCTGCCTCGGGGATCTGTTTATCATTAGGTTATTCCAGGAAACATGAATTTTGGGCTAATGTGAGGATTGCAGAAAAGATGCCGGCACTCAGGCTGGCCTGTGAGGAGACAACAGAAGTGTAGGCTTCAAAATAAAAGAGAAGGCAGGCAGAGCACCAGCGAGGGACTTTTTTTTTTTTAATANGACCCGGCACTTGGCCTTGTTGAACCTCATGCCATTGGCCTCAGCCCATCGATCCAGCCTGTCCAGATCCCTCTGCAGAGCCAACCTACTCTCCAGCAGATCAACACTCCCGCCTAGTTTGGTGTCATCTGCAAACTTACTGAGGGTGCATTCGATCCCCTCATCCACTTCGTTGATAAAGATATTAAACAAAACTGGCTCCAACACTGAGCCCTGAGGGACAGCACTGGTGACCGGCCGCCAAGAAGATTTCACCCCATTAATCCAAACTCTCTGGGCACGGCCATCCAGCCATTTTTTTACCCAGTGAAGAGCACACTTGTCTATGCCATGATTTGCCAGCTTCTCCAGGAGAATGCTGTGTAGATTTCTGCTATGGGAAACAACAAAAGCAATGTTAACTGGGGACACGATAGGCTAAATTGGACAAAATGATGCCATTTCAATTCAGAAAAGTGAATTAGCCAAGCCTTGGCGCGGGACGGGACTAGAGGACCCAGCAGATGAGGCAGATCCCTGCTGTTTAGTTATTGTTTCTCAGTACATTGCCACACAGAGAAGAAACCCCAAGTCATATCACAGAGAAAGGAACGCACTTTTTTCTTTCTGTCTGGAAAAATAGTTTTTGTCTCTTTTTCCAAGAGAAAAAATTATGAGAACAGATTCCAGGAGCAGTGGAAAAGGGGAGGATAATTTGAAGAATGCAGCAGAGGAGAGGAGACTAGTTACTGTCAGCCCTGAGAACTGAAGAAGATGGAAAAAATGCTCCCTGAACTGATAAAAATGTGCACCTTCCAAGTTGAGAGATCTCTAGCTGTTGTTTTCTTAGTTTCTGACTAACATAAATTGTGAAGTTTTTCCTCTGTTCCCACAAACCTTTGATCACCTCTTAACAAATCTAAGCTTCTTGTGCCATTTCCAGCGTTGTTTTTTTTTTTTTCTTTTTTCTTTTTCTCGAAAGCAACAAATAAGAAAGGTTGTATGATAAAATCTAAGAAGTTAGTGCTGTGTAGTTATAAAGATTTAGGGTTAGCCAAGGCCTTACATGAACTAGTACCCTCAGTGCAACTGGGGGAAAGCAGCAGTGGGATGCTTAGGGAAGAAGTTAACTTAGGTAAAGCGTAAACTCCCTGGACAGACTATTCCTGGATGGGTTCCTGTGCAACCTGCTCTAAGGTGGCCCTGCTCTGGCAGGGGGGTTGGACTAGATGATCTACTGAGGTCCCTTCCAACCCTACGTGTCTATGACTCTATTCATTTCCAGTTCCCGCTGCAGGGACAGCAAACTAAAGCACCGTGTTGGCTAATAATGTTATGAATGAGCAGAGGGGGAAATGTAATCAAACGTGACGGTATAAGGGTGTTCCAAGCAAGCTCTGAGATGACAAAACCGGTCAGTTATAGAGTTAAAGTGGGGGCAAGGAGGTACTTACGGCTACGAAGTGTACGGTGCAGCCCGTGACTCGGACTCCGGCTTGTAGCACCAATTTGTGGGCATTTGCTCCCTTAAAAGAAGGCAGTAGAGATGGGTGGATGTTCAGTATTTTTCCTGGAAAATGATAAGCGAGGTCATTGTCTTTTAGCATTCAGCCTTAGCAGAGTGTTCAAAGCACCATAATCGACAGAGGAACAAACTCCATTTGTGAAAAAGATTTTGCGTGACTTTTGCACGCGCTTGTTTTTTGGTGATGCTGACAGATAACCAGCCCAAAGCATTTCAGAACGTCTTGCTATTTCAGAAAAATCAAAGACAGCAATCGGTTACAATTAATTGCCTGGCTAAAGCATATTTCTCCAGTGACTAACAATGACTAATTTTTTGACGTAGCTGTCCTTTCCCTCAGCATCTTGGTCTTCTCTTCTTTGATCTACAAGCACAATCCTCTTTCTTACAAACTCAGCACCCAGAAGAAACTCGGGGCAGTTTCAAATGACACAACAAACTCCCCCCCGCCCCCCCCTTGCTTATGACAAGGCAAAAATTCTTTAGCCTGGACTTTTCCTCCACACCTGTTTTGGTTTAATAAAAGACAACAGCTGCTCCTACAGGAGCCCTTCTCTCTGCCCTTCCGAAAAGCACCTGTCTACCACTTCTACTTTCCATGCGGAAAGTTGGCCGGGGCATCTTGAAATTGATAATGTAACCTCTAACACTCAACCAGGTGGGAACACGGTTATAATCCTGGGAAGCCTGTGCCTTACGTTGCCCTTAAAAGAGAAAGGATACGCCTGAGTTCCTACCGAGCTGTAAAGCAGGAGAGAGAGTGGCTGCCTGTGACCTCAGGGTCTCACCCTGAGCTTACAGCAATGCGGCACACACGTCTGCCTCTCGTGTGTCTCTGACAACTCCTCCTGCCCATTCTGGACCATGACGGAGTCAAAAGGTGTTCGACAGCCCTAGATCTTCTCTTAGATTCAGTACAAACCCTTACAGGATTTAAAAAAAAAAAAAAAAAAAGTGGCCATCGATACTATTTATATCACAGTATGCTACACCCACACTGTCGCTGCACGCCTCCTGTTTAGGAAGACTGTATGTCATCGGGATTCACTGAACACCACCTAAATGCCACGCAGCGAGACTGAGCTGACATATGCTGGGGGAGGCAGCCGTGTTACCGAAATAGAGGCTCATGGTTTTGTAATGTCAAGCGAAGGCCATTTCTGGCAGCACAATACGAAACCCGCACTCTCACTGCAGTAACTCGTGCAGGCAGTGACCTGTGCAACTTACAGAGGCAAATGTATCTACTGAGCTTCAACAGTATTTCAGAAATACCCCCTTTTTAAGCATCGGCATCTCCCTGCCTGCTGCTTGAGCAAAAAAGTCTTGGGGACAGTGAGCTGAAAACAACAATCTGCACTTCTGTCTGAGTTTCCCCAGTTTTCCTTACTGTGTCATCAGAAACTGCTCTAAAGGAAAGTGGTTTTCTGTTTGCTTGCTTTTGTTTTGTCTTGTTTTTAACCTGTCCTTTATGTTAACACTCAACATTTCAGGGCCATTAAGCAAGAGAGTTTCACAACTAACTTCACACTCTATGTCCTTGTGAGTGCCGGAGAAAAGAAAGGTAATAGCTTGTAAGACAGCAGCAACAAGAACTGATTGCTCCTGGATAATTTTGGCTGCTCAGTGCATGGCTGGCTCAGAGTTTTACAGTATGCTCCCGTTAGCCAGCACAGACGCCCGAGCTGAACTGAGTGTTCGAGCTCACATCTAAGACCTAAGTGACGGATATTCTTTGTCGGAGCTCAGGTAGGTATCTGTTTTCAAGCTCGAGTCAGTGCTGGACATTTAAAAAATGAATTAACCTGTACCGAGGAGAGTGTTTTGCTCTGGGGCCACTCACACATGTCATGCAAGTCCTGCACTGTGCAAGGGTGGTCATCAGCCCTTGAAGGGCTCTGTCCCTAAATCAGAGGGAACTAAGCTCATCCTTTATTTGGGTAAGATTTCTGCACTAGAGAAAGTTCTTTTCCATCCTCTACACAGATGCTCTACTCAAAATACATCTCCCGTAGCGAGGGTTTCCTCTCTACTAACCGCAGCTGACTACAGCACAGACATCTTCATCTTCTGCACTCCCTGATGAATGGAGAGAAACAAAACCAATTCAGTTGACAGCTGCAGCATAAAATGAATTGCCTCCTAGGAATGCCTGGTTTGCTCCACTGATTTTGTTTAAAGAGAGGTTTGAAAAAGTAGTTCAGGTGTAAAAGGTCTGTGTCACAGACACACCCAGGGTAACACAGAAGTCACCATGCAAACAGCACACACCATGCGCCCGGGGAGCTGCAATGCGTAGCCTGGCCAGCCTGTCACTGCTATGAGCAAGGACTAGTTTAAGTAACCATGACTGAACCCAAAGTAGAGCAAACAGGGAGAAGAGCAGTTGCCCCTGTGTGATTCTGGACTCCTAAAAGAAACAGAAAGAGATACGAAGAGGAACGTAACAGCTGGGGGACGGAGAGCAACCATTGCAGGAGGCAGAGGTGTTATCAGCCTCTAACAAAGACCTGGAAAAATTATAAACAATGACCAAAACGGAGACATTGTGAATGCTTTGGACAAACAAGAGCTGAATCTGCCTGTGAAATGTGCCACCCTTGGATTCAGGCAGCTCCCGGGACGTCAGACCAGAAGACCACCAAGGTCTTGTTAGGAGGAACTGCGTACCGCTGCCTAGTTTTGCAGTTTTATGCGCAGCCAAAGCTGCTCATCTGTTAGGGGAAGGAATTCTCAGTGGCGCTGGGTGCTCACCTCTCCTCAACCAACACCTACTGCTGAGGCAACAGTTTGCCCTGCACCTCATGTTTGCAGGGGTCTAAAGTTTTCACAGCTTTATTTTAAAATATGTTCTGATAAATCAAAGACCACAAGGTCTGCATTTCCCCTTGGCTTCCTTAAAGCTCTGTGGAAACAATGGAGGCAAGAGGAAAAAATACTGCCTTTCTCTGTCTTATTCTTTTCCTTACAAGTTGGGAAGAGTCTAGTTCCCTGCAATCGCAGAATTAATACGGTCTCTTTTCTATATATTTTTCCCATTTCCTTTTTCCAGAGGATAAGCTATAAAATGACTTTTTTTTTTTTAAATGCATACACTACTATGCTGTGCTTACCTTCCCATTTTTTGACAAAAGGACCTGACAGTATTCGCATAAATCCAGCCAGACAGATCAGTTCAACTGAGAATTCTTCCAGGACTTTGTCAACCACGCTGTCAAATTCAGTGCGACTTTCATACAATTTATGGTCAATAACCTGTGATAATCCAAAAGACAAAGAAAGATGGACATGATGTTAATTTAATCTAAATGCCTTAAGAGCACAATGAAATGGTACCCTGGAGTAATAAACAAAGAACAGGAAAATCTCCTCCACGTGTGGTTGGAGCTGGGTGCACATACACAGCAGGAAGAGAGGTTCATAAATGCAGGCAGCTAACAGACACACATGCAGTCTTCATTCCTATTCACACAGAGCAATCGTCAGAATAAATTAGAGCTTTATTTGATAAGGTCCACAGCTGTAGACTCCAGCATTTGGACACAATTTAACAACCTACAAATGTAGGTCATTAAGATAACCTTGAGTCTTAGAATGCTTTCACTCAATTTAAGGCCTCTGACAGCTTTAAGCAGTTGAGCCTTAACGAAAATTGTATCGCAAAACCTTAAAGGAAAGGCTAATCACGAGCTGATAAAACAGCCCCTACTGCAAAAGGTCAATATAACGGAGTTAAGTATTCTCCATCCAGGACACATCCCTAATTTAAACAGGAAGAAGGCAGCGCTACATAACTTAAAACATCCACAGCCTTTTAAAGAAAAATACCTGCTGATCCCGACCAGATTTACCACGGTGGCGCGTTTAAATATCACACAGTAGTTTTGCACAACCAGACCTGGTTGGCTGAAAGGTGGCGGAGGGCACTAGAGACAGAGCCCAGCTCAGCACGGGGCTGAGCTCTGCTGTGAACTACCAGGTCATAACCGGCACGGCACGTACTCCTCACCGCCCCTCTGTCACCACTCACTCTCCATCCTGACCACTGAGACCACCAGCTCTCCAAGACTGTATTTTTCCCCCTCATTAGGTGTCTGTTCTTCCCCTGAATGCCATGGACGTACTTCCTTGTGATCTCTCTGTACTCCCAAGTGAGAGACAGCAGCGCTAACAATCAGATCCTGCTAATATTCAAGTTAATAACAGAGCTTGGACTGTGCCCAAATCTTCCCTGTGTTATGGGAAGTTATATAACAATATAGAATTATATATATGTGTGTTATAATAAGTAGTTATCAGTGAAAAGTGACTGTAAAATGCTCCTAAGTCAGAACAGTAGCATTTCATGTATGAAGTGCAAATGGCTGCACAAAGGACAAAGCAATGCAGCATGGGGTCCAGTGACACCGAGGGAAATGCAGTTTGCTTTGAACGAATCCTGGAGAGCCTGAAGCAATGCTGAGAGAGTCAGTGGAAGGGCCCACCGAGTTTAACCTTTATTTCATTCAAATGATCTACCACGTTGGTTTAGCATGTAATTTTAAAATTAAATTCAGATAAAAATAGCTCATTACTTTACTGCAAACGCACTACAGTTAAATAAATGGCAAAGTTCAAACCATAACTGTGAAAATTTTGTGCCGGTTTTATATAATGACTGTTCCAAACCCATTAGGATTGCTAGCAGCATCTCTGAGAAGGAGAAAAGGAAGTCTTTCGCTTCCCGTGTTAGGTAGTTTGCCCAAAGGCACAAGTTCATGGCAAACTAAAAAATAAAAGCTAAGGCATCCTATCAAACCATCTCTTACCCTAGTAAAACTCATTATCTCACAGCACCTTCCTCCTGTAGTCAGACCTAATGATGGCTAATTTTAAAAAGATGAGACATACTTACCCTTGTAGGAATACCAGCTCTTTCAGCTTTCCTTAACCCCTCCACACCAGCTTTGTTAGAAACAACAAGAACTATTTGTGCGAAACTGTTGGGCTTTTTCGTGCTAGTTATGAGGGCTTCCAGGTTTGTGCCTGTGAGTGAAAAAGTAATTTGTGAATATCACGTCGGTCCTGGAGAACAAATACAGTTAACAGCTAGAAGAGGTTTTAATATAACCAGCAACGTGGGTGAGACCCAATCCAAAAAACACTGATGTTAGCAGTAATCCTTTTTTAATTGATCTTACTGGGAACTGAATTTGACAGCTGGAGGCTAGAGGGCTTTTACTAGCAATTAAATTTGTAAATTGTAATTTATGGAATTGTAATGATGGTCTACTTCTTAGCAAGTGAGAATACTGGAAACCCTGGGAGTGCCTACATGGCAAGAAGAAATTCTGATCTCTTTGTGAAATAATGCTGCTGTCTCTATAGTGCAATGCAGTGGTTGCTCGAATCTGGAGACATGCAGAAATCTGTAGATAAAATGAACAGAGATGCAATTCATGGTCAGTTTGCAGCGGAGGTTAAAGGTCATTCTGTTTGTGATTGAAATTAATCCCAGGGCAAAAACTATTCTGCTTGTTACTGAAAGCCTGTTAGAAGCCTATCAGAGCCTCCACGGAGAACTGCAAGGACTTCAGAGATTTTAAATCTGAGCTGAAGTTCCTTTTTCAATAGCCCGTTTTACAGTGTAGTAAAGAATAAAACTCTCACCTGTTCCAGAGATAAGGACAGCAACCTTCACTTTGTTTGACTGGATTTTGCCTTGGATATGGCTGCGGACAGACAGCGACCTATTTGCTTGCAAGGCTCGAAGCAGGTTATGGACTTTAACATGGTCAGAGCCTGAATGTGTACAAGAGGAAAAAAAACAAACCACAACCAAACAAACAAGTAAATAAAGGGAGAAACAGAGAGAGGAGAAAAGTACCCATGAAAAGAAATTAGTGGCACTGCTTTACTTCTCATTATTTATTTATAGTTCTGGTGACATCTGACAGTGCTAAGCACATGTTCTATGAGCTAAGACTGAAGTTGTGAGAACTGTCATTTTAATACCCTGTGCAAAAAAGCCATGGAGGTGCCAATTAAGAGATTTTCAGCTAACCTCCACGGAGACTCGCCAGCTAAGGAATTTAGATCCACAATTTTTTTAAAAGGAAAAGAAAAATCTAATAACCTTTTTGTAGGGGGACAACTTTCCCGATCAGCCAAGCTGTCTCGTGTCTCTCTATGTCCTTGAGGACTTGCTGAGCCATCTCCTTCTGAACTACCAAGACAGCACCGATCCCACAATTAAATGTCCGAGTCATTTCCTCCTCAGAGAGGTTCCCTTCTTTATGGAGCCAGCAAAAGATTTCAGGAATCTTCCAGGTGAGAGCATCTGAAGAAAATTGAAAATACAGATGAAGAGAGGAAATCACTACCAATGAGAAAACACTAAAATTTCTAGAGCATTAAGAGGCAAGATCCAGATGGAAAGCACAGACTAAGTCCCACAGCAGTATTAGCTTGAGTGAAATTGGTTTCCATGCACGGAAACAGGATGTTTATTCCTTCCTTACTGAACAAGGCTTGGGAGTAGAAAGAAGTGTCAGTCTGGGAGGAAATTAATCATATTGCTCCACTGCAACCCGTTAATCATCAATTCAAAAGGGGCTCTGAGGCAGCCTTTGGAAAATCCTCTTTTTGAAGGTGACAACTCTGCTTCTAGAGAAACTACTGTACCAGAACAACAGCCTTAAAGACTGCCACAGAAGTCTCGCTGCCCCTAATTGCAACAAGGTAAGATGATTTACAGCAGCACGAGAAATGCTTCTGGACAAGCCACTGTAAAGGAACTTCAGAGACAGTAAGTTTCTTTCACGTCACGTTATACTTAAAATTATATTATCCCCATTTCTATATATCAGTGTCCACTGTGGACCATCAACTAAGTGACAGGTGGAAGAATGTTTTATATGCAGTTCTGGAGTGCAAAACTCAGTATTAGTTTCCTTATTTTATTCTACAACCCAATGAACACTGCATAACCTGTAGTAAGTCACTTCCCTTTCCATACTACACCCTCTCTGCAAGCAAAATACATTTCTAGCGTACCTGACGAGACTGTGGTGAGGATTAATTAAGGTATGCTGAATACCATGAGATGTACTTGAGCTGGTAACCATATCTGAATGCCAATCAAAGACTTCATGAGTGTCATTTAATTAGCAATAATTTCGCATGTTATTGCAAATGGTGACATCTCACTTTGGGTTGCTTTCGAAGTTGTTCTTGTTTTGCAAGTATGGGTACAGTTTCCAAACAAACCCCATCCAAAACACCATCACGGAAGTGAATTCAATGGGCATAAGACTACAGAGTGTTTTGACTGGCTCCATTTCAGGCACAAGGAAAAATTCATCAACAACGAAGAAAAAACAAACTTCTATCTAGACAAGCAAGTCGAGCTGTTACAGTGCAAGTCAGTTGACATGGCGCCCATGTACAGAGCTTCCCCTAACCTGTATTAACATGCAGATATTTCTACAGCTTTTCTTTTTATCTCACCTAAAACGACACCAAAGGACTCTGGGAGAACTCTAGGGATGTTTTCCAGCAAGCCCCCTCCAGTGATGTGGGCATAGGCTTTCACATGGCCTGAGCGAAGGACAGGCAGCAGAGTCTTACTGTAGATCTTAGTCGGCGTTAACAAGAGATCTCCTGTAGATGAAAGAAGGCCAGTTACAGCACAGAAATAAATGTTGGTCAATATAGAATTGAGGAAATCTCAAAATACTAATTTTTTGGATACTAATGAGCATTGTACTACAGAGAAAAACATGATGTTCTACCTTTTTTAGTATACAATTAGTTGTTTATCCCCCTCCCTTAATTTCTTTCCTGATTATGTGATTCAGAGTGAAAAAGAAGATGAGAACACATTGAGGAATGGAGTAATTTTTTTAGTGCCTTAGAAAAGTTACAAAAGCAAAGGCACAGACAAAACAATTGCTTGGCGTTTCCCTGTTCAGAAGTTCAAGTTACAATGCAAGAAACTGCATTATCAATGGTACCTAATGTCTGATCACCGGAGACACCAACTGGAGAAGATAAATCAAATGATGACTTCTCAACAATCTTCCTTACAAGGCTGTACCCATTGCTGTGAACCCCAGAAGAAGCGACTCCAATAACCACGTCTCCATCAGCAATTCTCTCCAGCTGGGGCAGCATCTGCCCTCGCTCCACCGCACCAACAGCGAAACCAGCCAAGTCGTACTCTCCCGGTGGATACATGCCCGGCATTTCAGCAGTTTCTCCTCCTATGGGAACCAAATAAAGAGAAAGGGGATGTTGGAAAACCATTGGCACCAGTAGGCATGCAATTTTTCAAAGTTTTAAACTCATAAAGCATTAAGAGACTAAGATTTTTAATTAGCTATCGAACATTAAAAAGAATTTTAAAAAAACATTTCTCACAGGCCCTTCAATTGATCAAGCAATAAAAAATTGGGAAAGAACCTTTCCTCCCTCAATCTGACAACCAGGATCAAATTGTTGTGCATTCACATCTTAAAGCATATATCTAGTGCTTCATATTTCCAAAGTTTTCCAAATAGGCATCTTCACACTATTCCCTTCTATTGGGGAGAAACTCTCCCCAGCGATCCTCACAGCCATCTCATTATTCTCCTTCAAACCCCTCCGCTGGTCACAATGTTTACAAGAAAACAACTTGACGGTGATTAAGTTGCCATTACATCATGACCTCTGCCCCAACATGCTGACCAGTACCGTCTTGTTTTCCTTTGGCACTCCCCAAGTTTCATTCAATACAAAAGCCTTCTATTTCCAGAAAGTGTCCCTGAGGGGGCTCCAAATTTACCTGAGCAAAGGTGGAAGCTGCTCTTGTGCTCAGTGCTTAACATAGTAAATTCTCTGGAAGCTTTTCCAGAGTTCTAGACTACATTACTATAACCAACTTTGAAATCGAAGTCCATTTGCTTATATTCATCTGTTTTAATGTGTATTTCATAACATTTGCGCAAAACCAAGAATGTAGATAAGCCCTTCAGTGCCTCACTGTCCAGCTTAAGGTGGTTGAGCCTTAATTCCTGCAATTCAGGAATTGCAGAAATTATCGGTAGGAATTTAGCAAAATGCTTCAAACGAGACTTTCATGAGATGACACTATGAAAAGACAGATCTACAAGGTACGTGCATGTACAGTGAAAGGAATGTGGGAAGGGGGAGCCCAAACTGAAATTTATTTCGATGATCCAGGCTATAGAAAAGTGTTTCTTGCTTAGGTTCAGAGTTACTGCATCATCTCTGTCCCTTTCTTTTCTGAGAGTGACAGAAATTTGGAGAATAAATCACGTGTGTTTTATTTATGAGTTTGGGCTTATCTTTATGTTAGCACAAAAAGATATTTGCAAACTCATTTACAATTTTGAGAAATTATTCTCTGGTAATTAATTTACAACATCCAAAGCCCTTTGTCGTTTTAAAGTCTTCCAACTGGAAATAAAATCTTGACGTTTCAGTAAGTAATTTCATAGCAAGATTTCACATAACATACACTTATGATGAAGTATGAATGGTTTGATTATATTTGATAAACTGAGAGAACACCTTAAGACAAATATGAAGCTGACTAACAGTTCATGCATAAAAATTAAACCAGAATATAAATGGCCTCTTGTTCAAAGCTTGTAAATGACCTCAAAATGACACACTCACACTTAGGAAATACTTGTGTTACTAACTTTCACTAAGAATTGGAAAAAAGGACAGAATTACTGAATTATCAGTTATAAAGTGGTACCTAAAGTAAGACACATGAACTGTCACTTTTAGTCTCAAATTAAAGGCCTTTTTGGAAAAATAATGGTAATTCTCCATGTCTGTTTTTATAAAAAAAGAAGTAAAAACAAAAACTATGTGAGGAAACTCACCTTTCTGGGTCTTACTGCTTTAAAATTTAACCCAGTGTTGTACTCCTTTTATAAACTAAAGACTTATACAAAAGAATGTATTTTTCACTAATTTAGAAATATTTTTATTGAGTTGAACAGCGTAAAGCTGGATTTTTTAAGATTCAAGAAGTGAAATATCGTATCATTTTCATGGCTAACTAGATTACTGTATAACAGAATACATACATAATTTGTTAGTAAACTGTATTATAGGACTGAAAAGGAAAATGCTTAAATTTTGAGTCTTAATATCTTGGAATAGGCTCATCTTGGTGAGATAAATCTTCAGTAGAGAAATAATTTTGCCATTACTTTTGTAACTAATGCAACCTGGTTTCTTTTATGTTTCTGTCTTGTGGTAACTCCTGTGTCCTAAGTAGTGAGCTCCAGCTGAAGCTTTTGTTGCGAGCATATGGACATTTTGTGGCTTTCTAGTTTTATGAAGCTTATGGGAACACAACAGCTGTGAGATCTCTGCCTTTCCTGCCAAATGTGGTTAAAATCAGCCAAGAGATTCAAAGGATAATACGTACACACACAGGGACATGTGCCTGCACAGTAACACATATAAATCTTTTTTTCTAGAGGAAAACATGAGGACTTCCTTTAGGATAAAGGATAAAAATAAACAAACCTATTTGGCATGTTTTAAAATATACTTGAAGAATACAAAGAAATAAAAGACTTGAATTGCTAGTTTTCTAGGTAGCTGTTATGGTTACAAAGTTAAACGAAAAGATACGAATAAGAAAATTTATATGCAACTTCCTGAGCTAATTGGCAAGATCTCTAGAGCCCTGTCTCCTTTCAGCAGGTAGAGGTTATGTCCTCTGAAAGCAGACGCTTTGGTGTTTTTTTCGCTCTTTCAACATTCTTCAATAGAGTAGGAAAACAAACACATTAAAAGCAATTATAAAGATATTGCATAAGATCTTTTCATATCCTTCAAAGACGAGCGTTCCTACCCAGAAGAGCACATCCAGCTTTTTTGCAAGCTTCAGCTATTCCTGCAATGACACCCTGAGCCACTTCAACCTCAAGTTTGCCACAGGCAAAATAGTCAAGGAAGAAGAGGGGCTCCGCTCCTTGAGCCAGGATGTCATTGACACACATGGCAACCAGGTCCTGACCTATGGTGTCGTGTTTCTTACACACTTGTGCAATCTGCAAAACACAGGGAGAGAAGCCGACGGTTAGCTTGGAGAAACTGAAACACGCTCTGAGAGTCTGCAATGGAAGGGGATCGGAATCACTCAGCTCCTCTAGATGCGTCTTGAAGAGTAGCTTCATTTATTATTGTCTCTGTGAGCCTCTGCGAACATATTATTTTAGGGATCGTTACTTTCTTAATGGGCAAGTACAAAAGGCAGCTTACGGAAGGGGACTGAACTGGAAAGGGTTTCATTGCAGCTTGCAGAAACACAATAGCAACCGTATAATAAAATGTTTTTCCCCATCAGTAATCTTTTTGAGGGCGGAGATTCTACCTTTGTGAAATGGACTCCCTGATTACATACTTCATATTAAAAATGAGTTATATTAAGCATGATTTCAAGTATGGCTAAATTTAAACATATATTTAATCCTTTTGCCTGATGGCCAATTTAATTTTTCATTCCCTTTTTAGAAATACAAATAGCTATTTTTAAAAGACAACTGATATTTTCCGTTAAAACATTTTCCCTTCTGTGCTATTTTCCTTCCTTCACACGGATTTTCACATTACCTTGAGTTTTGTGCCAACACCATCAGTTCCAGATACCAAGATAGGATCTTTGTAACCAGCTGCTTTCAAATCAAAGAGGCCAGCAAAGCCACCAAGCTCCGCATTGCAGCCTGCCAGTCAGAAAACAGGAAAAAATAGTAAACTTTTACTTTCGTGTGTTTCTCCAGGATCTCCAACACAATTTCTCCCTGGTATCTGACAACGTGCCTTTGCTTTGTCACCAGGAAACTTTTCTCTGACATTTAGAGCCTGTTCACAGAGGCACGGCAGCTCCTAATCCTCTCAAGTTTGCTTTGCCTTATTTCTTCGTTATTACTTAAGGCTAAAAATCCCAAACTTTGTGATTGTACATTCGATAATTACTGTGGCTGATATATTTCTCCCATTGCACTTTGTTTTTTTCTGAAAAACGGAAAAAGAATTGTGGTAACTGATTGAAGCTCACTGCTTTCTGGCAAAATATGATAACTAGGCAGAAACTGCCTTGGACTTTCCAACTGAAAGTCCTTATCTCCTTGTTAATATTGCTACTTAGAGTACATTAAGACGCCTTGCTCCTACGACGGTATGATAGGTAAGTATGGTAACCTTAAAACTGAAATTGGTTAAATCCTAAGAGTGAAACAAACACGAGTGCAAAATACTATGAACGGTAAGAACTGAGTAGTTGCTCAAGTGTGTGCGTGTGTCTGTGTGTTTGTGGTTTTCTCTCTGTGTATATCTGACGCTGTCTGAAGGTTCTCAGTCAATTTGAAGTTAGAGGGTTATTACATATGACTGATACTTTAAATCTGTCAAACGAACTACAAGGACCCGCGAGAGCAAAATGTGCCTGAGATCACTACAAAAAGAGGATGAATTGATTCTCTTTTAACCAAGCAAAAGATGTGTCTTCTATACCTATCTCAAGTAACAGACAGTACCTCTGAGGAGTTCTACATCCCGTACACCTTTCTAAACATTTATCTACAAAAATTGTACAGCTCATGGTGCTAGAAATAATAACCCATGTAATCAAAAATAGCACTAAATGGTGGGATTTTGGCTTGAGTTTGTCCTTTTAGAGGGCTGAACTGTATTCCCTAACATTCATGACATTCAGGAGATAACGGTTTAGAGTCATTTTGGGAAGAAAATCTGTAAAGTTAAGGAAGTAGTTTTGAAGAAATCACAGGCTTGCTGCAGATATTTCTTGTTGAGTAATCTAGAAACACACAGAACACATAAATACAAGCTTTTGTATCAAGATCAAGATCAAATGATAAGCTTCATTGCCATGACCTGACTGAAACAGGAATAGAAAGTGCAAGGCTTACCTGACCTTGACGTGGCTGCAGCAAGGGGTTTAATTTTCTGAACCAAAGTATTCCCTGCTGCAATGTCTACCCCACTGTTTTTGTAAGTCAGGCCTCTGAAAGAAGGTTACAAAAAAATATTACGGCAATTGATTACTAAATGCACAAATATGTATTTTAAAATTACATTTACTTCTTTACATCTTTGCATCACGAGGGGATTAACCATTCAGAATCTTATTCTGATGTCAAGTACCTCTATTTTCCTACTTGTACAGTAACTTTGCTCATATAAAATGATTTCTAAGTATTGCAGTACTTATTTCAGGCAGGTTCAATGGCTCAAAGGTTAATCTTTTGCTGTTTGGAACTTGACCTCACACATATACCTGAAGATAGGGAGTATTATACCAAAGAAACAAAACTTCATGGATTTGCACCACAGAGTGTCTGCCACAAGCAATATTCAAATAGTTCCAGATATCTTGAAGACAGCATCAGAGCATCAGCATCATACTCTATGCAGTCATATACCAAGATAAAAACCAACTAAACAAATAAACCCAATAATGAGGTAAAATAGGTGGAGTAATGGATCTGATTTTGCAAGGTTTGAATTCCTGGTCCAGACACCGAGGTGTCAGTAGCACAGTTCCTTTGCTCAAAACAAAACGGATACAGAAATGCATTGCTAAATCACAACTCCTCAGCACCATGCAGGATCGAGCTCAGAGAAGTATCACATAAATCAATATTCCTCTATGATACTTTGAGAGTTTTACAACTGTAGCTTAAAGGTTGCCTCTCCTTATCACCTGGAATGATACAGCCACAAAACCAGACACGCCTCTTTTTTCCTTAAACGGACTTTCTCTTCAAGCATACATTTTAAAATTTATTTTAAAAGACCTACACTCCTAAGGTACCATTTTAGCAATCTAGAAAAAAATGTCCATAAGCTCTGGGTGGTTTTTTTCGTTTTGTATTTTTTTTTATATACAGCCATACAATAGCAAAAACACACTTACTACAAACTGGTGTATGTAACTTGTCTGTCCATACGACTGACTGGGGACATTAAATTCCATCCCATGTTTACAATGGGACGTTTTCATTTTGGAGATAGTGAGTGCAATGACTTTTAATTACTATTTGTACCAAACATATCTCACTCCAGTTAAGCAATTGTTATTTCTACTCTGTCACTGGCATGAACCAGCATACCTGGTGCCTCCCTATTTTAGGTTCATACCTATTTTAGCTCCCATATTGATATGATTCATTAATAGTTTAAAATCTGAGGGTGAAACGCTGATTAACAAGGACAAATACAACAAAACAACTGGCCAAAGAGCAGTGCTACCAGGAAAATACAAAGATATGTGCGCTCACATTGTATCACTGCTCAAAAATTGGCAAGAGGAAAATAATTATAAGAAGTAGGTGTTCAGCCTGTGAATAAGAATCAAGGAAATATTAGCCTGCAATAACAAGAGACCAGAGTCAGGCCCTTTCAGTCTGAACATGATGAATATTCATCATATTTTCACCTTATCTTTAAAAGCGTGGTATCTTTGGTACATTAAAAGGAAAGTACTCTTCGACAGTATTTTTTGTTAAATAAATATTCTGGATATTTTCACAAAGTGAAACGTATAGGACTTAATCCTGCAAAGCTTCCAAGAGGAGGGACGTCCCCAACTTTACAGAGCCAGCCATCACCCTCCCTGAACTGTGTGTGCAACACAGGGTGCAAAGTGAAGCATCCCCGACTGTCTGTTCTTTCAGTTTTAGGATGACTGAGCAAAAGTTGGTGCAGACTCAAGGACAGTGAAACAGGTGCTGCCTGTAAACAGTTCCCAGGAGTCTCCTACAGAAGCTTGGGAATCCTCCCAGCATACAGGCACTCTGGTCAAGAAACTTGCTGGCTATGGCCCATGAACTCAGTCATTCAGAGAACTGCTCATTGAAGTATCTTATTCTCTCACCTCACATAATGACTTGATTTTTTTCCCACTACACTACAAATACCAATTACACATTTTCACATAAATTTCTCAAAAGATGCACAGTACTTGAGAGAGAAAGAAGACTAGATATCAACACCCTTGTTCATTTAGTAAGTTTATTGATCATAATTTTACAATATACTAATTTGTATACACCATCAGCAAAAAAGAAACTCTTACTAATATGCTTCATAGACTAACCCATTATCAAAAGTTATGTTTTGAGTGAATTGGAGAATAGGCAGGCAGATACGCTTCATATTAGGTAAAAATCAGTCTAAAACCTGGAAGAAGTTCTCAATAACATTAGAGAGACAGTAGGACACACTGTTTTAAAAAAACCCCGACATCCACATGATCTCAAGACTGCTAAACCAAATACTGTGAAAACAAAAAGATTAATAATAAAAAGGATTGATAAATTCTACCCATGATGTTAGTCGGCTATTCCATTAAAACGCATATCCCAACAAGGCAGGCTGGTTTCAAGACCATTTTAACCATTTCTCAAGACTCTAAAATGAACCAATAAAATAGCTCAAACTTTGTTTGTAAATACATTTCATTATACTAATGTTAGACTTATGGACAGCACTAATCTATAGTAAAAGCTATGGTTTAGAGCCCAAGAACCAGAAGTTCACCTTCCCTAAAACAGATGTAACAAAGACAGCAACAGCACAAGTTACCCCTATGTGCTTGTCACTGTAGTTTCACTCAGACTTGGGAGAATAAGAACATGGATGAGAGCCATCAAAAAGCCTGTTCCTTCCTTGGCTGGTCTTGCTTATATTGCTCACAAGTATGGTAGTTAAAGCTCGTCTAGACTTATGCATAGTATCAACATCAATTTATTAATGTAAACTAGTAGCATCTTAAGTCCCTTTTACACCAGTTATTTCCATTTCGAGTATTTCAAATATCTACCTGGATTGTCTCAGGAAAGCTATAGCCCGATAACCAATGTCCTTCCTATAAATGGCACCCTTGAAGTGTATGGCTGCTACTCCCTTGTTAGCTTCTTGCAGTGCTGTCATTAGATCCTCTTTAATAGCAGTTACTGTAAGGACTCTTCCTCCACTAGTCACCACTCTGCCATCCTTCAGGGCTGTGCCCGCATGGAACACCTCCAGTCCCAGCTCCTTAGCCTTAGGAAGTCCTGTGATGGCCATTTAAGAAAAGAAGTGCAGAAAAAACAATTGATTAGAACATTCTCTATTAAATTACAAATGAGCAGATATTCGGCATTTACTGACTGCCTCGAGAAACCACAACCAAATTGTTTGATCGTTCTGGGAAATGGGAATAAATTTGTAAAAACTACATTTTGAGGAGAGAACGAGTCTCTACCTGTATGTTCAGAGACACAGTATTTAGCTGAAACACCTGCATACAACATCTAATTCCAGATGGATTTTGCACTTCAATGACACAGAGACCACAAACCCTATCAGCATCAACATTATGTAAGAATCAGCGATCAGTCCAGAACTACTTTACTGTAACACTTATTAAAGAAATGCTGCAGAACTTAAACATATGGCGTGGAGATTTGAAAATGCTACTAATGTACTACTAATAAACTTTGATGTGCAAAAGTTCAGTTGTCTCTTGCTGACCCTTAACCACAAGGTATAAAGTTTCTTGGACCTGGGTGACACTGATTCACCTTCATCTGGCAAAAGAGAGAATTGAGAGAAGGCAGGAGAGGAATCAAGACTTCTGCAGTTCCTCCTGCTGCATTTACCTGTTATTTCCAAACCCTTGGGATATGTTCCTGGATACCCTTCGCTAGCCATGACCACCGTCACAGCTGCGCTGTCTTCAAACCAAACTGGCATGGAACTGGACAACTTTTTATTGATAACTGCTTGCATAACTTCATACAAATCACTTTTCAACAGTGGAAGAATTACCTACAAAGATAAAGATTAGCAAATTAAAGAAGACAACACACATCATTACATTTTCTTCACTGAGCTTTTAAAAATACTAATGCAACTGTAAGAAAAACATAAAGTATTTTCATATAATGTATTCTCACACATATATACATACCATTCGTAATCTATGTACCTTTAAAAATACTCTTCCTTGAGATAATATCTATGGGTAAAAGAACTGCTAGGTACAAAGGGGAAAGGGCAGAAGGCAAAGAACTCTATTTTGTTCTGAAGAATGGAAATGAAGGGGTTTGTTCCACTTGTCAACAGGGTGTGGGGAAAAGAAGTATTCACTTTAAAGTAAAACCAAATCCAACTCCATTCCAGAAAAGATGGGAAAATGACGAGTTTCACTCAAGCTTACCCTGTGAGGCCCATATTTGAGCATAACCTGCTGAAATTTTCTCTGGAATGGAACAAGTTAATATCAGACCTTCTGTCTTGAACAAACAAACCAAGTATTTTAAATCTTAGTGCACTTAGCTATTACTTATTTGAAAGTTAGTTAAGAATAATGGTAAATGGTAACAGACTTTTCTCCTCTCATAATGACAATGTGTAATGTACCTACAAAATAACTCACCTGACATTCTGGGTCCCCAAATCTGCAGTTAAACTCTAGAACTTTAGGTCCATCTTTGGTAATCATTAATCCAGCATAAAGCACACCTGGAATAAAAAATTGTATAAAAAGCTACTGAAGCAACCACAGACTTCATTTGTTTTGAATCGATTCATAATACTGTTAAAAAGGCTGCCACCTGTGTTAATTTAAAGGTAGGATGTTAACACTTTAGAAATGTTAAAAATGTATCAGGCAGAAGTAGTTGTGGTTACAATTTTGCATCTTATTTTCAAGTGTGTCCTTCCTTTCTTGATCATTATCCACCGTTAATGAAATGATATCCATTGATTTCAACGGACTCTAAATGAAGCCACTGAAACCAAACTCAGTTTCCAAATAGATCAAAGTTATCTTCCTTAACTTAGAGTGTGAATTAGGCCTATAAAGGGGACAAAGTAAATCTAAACTCTCATGCTTAAAAAACCCAGACTTCTGTACATACCAAAATAGGGGACACCTTCTTTCCTCATGCCATCAACAGTTTTCTGAAGAACAGTATCTCTTATTTTCTGCAGCAAATCTTTAGAAATCTAATAAAACAGGATTAGAAAACAGTGTTTGTAAAAATGAAGTGCATGATATTTCCTACGGTGGTGGCTAGCATTTTTAACAGCCAAGCAGAACACTTGGATGGTCTCTTGCTCACTCCAAAACGTTTCATATAACAGAAAGCTAGTATTTTTTTCTTTTTCCTCAGACAACACACCACAGCAGTAAAACAGCCTCTGCATTTCTTCAGACACTTTTCCATGCTTTAATCTACACATGCAAGCAATCCTGCTGGCTTCCCTGCAACAAACCATTTGCACAGACATACTGGCATTTAGATAAGGCCTCTCAAAGACAAATCATGATTGGAAAGTACAGAGATCAACGATCAAATTTTATTCAATAAAGAAGATAGCTTTCTATGAAAACAAAGCCTATATTTTTTTTTGAACTTAAAAAAGAAACCTCTCTGGCCATGACACAGGTGGATAGAAAGCAAAGGAAGTCCTTTTGCAAATAGTTCCTTGCCAAACAGAAACCAGCAAGCAACCTAAGCTCATCATTAGCTTAGTTTGGCACAAGATAAAACTCCCATTCAACATGGTGGAGCTAAAAATTCACACATGCTTGCAATACTGGAGCTGTAGTACAGATTTAGAGAAACATCTCCTTGTCGATACATTTTTACCTGAGGTGCTGGGGAATAAGCTCCCATCCCTCCAGTGTTAGGGCCTTCATCTCCATCCATTAATCGCTTGTGGTCCTGGGCTGGAGGCATGGGAGCAATTGTGATGCCATCTGTGAAACATAAGCACTAGAAAACAAGGAGAATAATTAAAAACCCAGTGTATGATTATACTTAAAGTACAAAAAGTGCAAATATATTTGATTTTCACTGTTGCTAACAGATATTTAAGAGTATAAATTCTGTCTCCCTGATAAAACAAACTACAGTGTTCTAAACATTTCCCTTTTCCCTCAGGAAGCAGTGCCTCCGTTTTTATGACCTTCCTACAGAAATTAACTTTCATATAACGTATAAAAATTTATAATATAACATCAGTAGTTGTACTGAAAAGAAATAATAAAAAGGTTTAAAAAAAAATTTAAAATACTCCACAATGGAAGCTACTGCTTCCCTCCCCCTTCCTCCTCCCTGCCCCGGAAGGAAGGCATTACATTCCTTTCAAGATTTCCTTTTCCTTGTTGATAAAGCTATTTACTTTTAAATTATTTATAAATTACTTGTATAGCAGGTGCTCTTATCCTCAGTATCTTCATAATAACAAGCCTGCTGACATCTTCTGTAACTGGATGATGTTCACTGTCTGGACTACTGCTAGCAGTACTCATAAAAACATTTTATAATGCTAATCAAAAAACAAGCTAGAATTCCCCGACAAAACCTGAAAATGCCAAAATATTTAAATATTAAAAACTACAGTCATTTGCAGAAGGTGAATTATTCTGACAGGCAAGGCAAGCAGTCAAGTTTCCTCATTGTTGTCAGTCATCATAGAAAGAAACCCTTTCAACTGCGTGTTTATATTACTGTGTTACATTACAGTAAGTCTGATGGTATAACTAAGGACTAATTAAAAGCATTACATATTTTCCACTACAGAATGAACATCTGGAAGGAAGAACATAGGAAGAAATTCTTTCCTGCGAGGGTGGTGAGACACCGGAACAGGTTTCCCAGGGAAGCTGTGGCTGCCCCATCCCTGGAAGTGTTCAAGGCCAGGCTGGATGGGGCTCTGAGCAGCCTGGTCTAGTGGGAGGTGTCCCTGCCCAGGGCAGGGGGGTGGAACTAGATGACCTTTAAGATCCCTTCCAACCCAAACCATTCTATGATTCTGTGATATGGAAAACCCCTTATAGCTCCTACAAAGGTCAAGACAACCAGGAAAGAATAAGTATGACCAATATCTGCACATCTAATTTCTTTGTATTAGGCAGGAAACCAGACTATGCAAAGATTGGCAACAGTTGGAGATGATTGCTTACTTTATAAATACCACCACCTCCAAGATGAATGTTCACAACATCCAGCATAAGTCAATTCCAGCTCCAGTACCCGGGAACCTGAGCTGGTACTTGGCTGTTCTACTTTGTGTGACGCAAGTGTCAAGTTCCCCTGCCACCTCAAAACCTAGGCTCTAATTCTCCTTTTCTCCTTCACACTCTGCTAATTAAATCAAATACACTTTTTTAAACAAAGGAGCTGAATCAGCTTAAAATGAAGGAAAGGTTTTCTCTACATCTGCAGAGTAAATCAACACTGTCAAATCATTCAACAGCCTTTGGTTCCGGACCCTTTGTCCCCGGGTGCACTTCCACGCTGCAGCCTTTCTGGCAATGGGACTGGTTAATGAGGATCCTGCTTGCACCTCTCTTGAGCAGACTGCTCCCTTGCTCCAGAGGAGTTTACTGCTCCCTCATGATGCAGTTCAATATATAACCTTCATGAGCAAAGCTGACGATAAAGAAAGCCTCCATCCCCCTTTGCTCCCAACCACTCCTTGCCTTGCCCTGCACTTCACTATCCTGTTATTTGTACTGATGCACATGACACCGGGCTCTAAACCAGAACACAGAAACAGGCAAGGTGGTGGTTTTGATTTATTTGGAAAAAAGGTCTTTAGGTTGTAGCTTCACGAACAGGTAACTAGGCAAACAGCAGTTAAGAGGTAGCAATGTGGAAGGGAAGGGACATTTTATGCTGTCTTTTCTGTCAGAGAAATCATAACACAGACCCGCACACTCAATGACATTCAAGATTTTTAAGGTTAATTTTTTTTTTCCCACGTGGCAATAGCTGATTCCTGTTTGAGTTATTTTTATTTAATTTGAATTTATTTTTACAGGCTGCAGGAAGTTTGGTTCTTAACACAGCTGTCTAATTAATACAATTTTATTGATTTACAGATAACTGTTTATAATTTGAATAATAAAATCTTACACTTCCCTTCTGTAAGTACTTTCATAGTGTTTCCTAAATAGTTTAGAATGGGTATAATCAAAGTGTTACAGTGAGATGCACACTTACAGAGACTTCTTCTCCTTCAAGAAGTTCTTCAACAACAACAGTTTCCCCAGCAGTGCCAAAAGTCTTATCCTACAGTAAAACCAAAACCTCTTCAGTTCTGTTTCAGTTGTTTTACAATATTCAAAATGCAACAACAAAAAATATTTTTAATACAGCAATAAAAATGCAGCAGAGTTTTGAGACTATTAATCCATTCTCCAACCTGGGTATGTCAGCAATAGTAAAATCTTTGCTCCTGTTTTCTGTTTATTCTTAAATAAACGCAGGTTTTATGCCTAAATATTTTTAAATTGCAGGTGATATTTATGATTTACTGAGCAATTCCTCATACTCTACTTTCTGAAGTTTGCACCTGTGATACTGAGAGTAACAGCAGTGACTGTCAAGTTTATAATCTGAACTTTTACTTCACCAGAAAGTGCAATTTTATAAAATACATTGGAAGGGAGTAGTATTTTCATATTCCAGTCCAATGTTTGAACACTGACTGCACATTAAGTCAATTAAGACCAACCAACTGCCACTGACAGGATAATTTTGTGGGTCTTTAAGACTCTCTAACATACATTTCTTTTTTTCAAGACATTGGGCCACATGTCTACACATGCATTTGTTCATTAACCATACAAACTCAACAAAACATGAGTGCAGACCCTATATTATGACTCTTGAAATATAAGGGTGTCAGGCAACATCTCCTATGAGTCAGCGTAAGTCCACTGAATTGTAAGACGCTGCGCAGCTGACACTAGCTGAAGACCTGACCTCTATGTGTCTTATTTTTCAGCTCTATGTTCCTAACTGTTCAGACAAAATCACTTCATTTTGCTTACCTTCAGATTTTGATGGTCCTAATATATTTGTTGAATATCCTACCTAAAAATATACTTAAATTGAAATAATTCCACTGGAATTTTACTACACATTTAAGTGCTGTGTGACTGGAGTCCTAAAGACGATGTTGCTTGCCAAGATCCAGCTCAATCACAGTGTTAATATTACAGCACTGTAGTATCTGTTTGATTGCAGCAGTCTCAAATGGTAAAAAAAAAAAGAGGAAATCTATATGGAAATAAGTCTGAGTTTTCATTAAGAATGATTTTATTTTAGCCTACAGGCACTACGCCTAGAAAGAGTACCTGGCCTCAAGCACCAAATATGACAGAGCTTCATAGCTGTCCAAATAATGGGTAGAAGATTTGACGACTTTTAGCAAAATTCCTATACATAGAAATGACATGTACATTCCTTACACAGAAATAAAGAATATCTTTGAGATTGAGGTGGTTAACAACTTACTTTCAACTTACTTTGTGTGCGAACTCCTCCAGTTAGTGCATGCCATTTCTACTCACCTGCATGATTTCGGTAACAGCTTTGCAGGCTTCTTCCTTGTTTGAAGCCACAATTACTCCTTTGCCAGCTGCCAGGCCACTAGCTTTTACAACTAAAGCAGGGAAGTTTGCACTTCAAAGACAGAGAAGAGAGATTCAACAGTAAACACTCTGTCTTGCAGATGTATTTTGTAGGCATTTTGAACATTTCAATAGTTGAAAGATCAAAATACTTAGCAGTTTTCATAGCAACTGCTCTACCTTTATTGAATAACACACAAATGAAAACCTGGCTTCTCTTGTTATGCTACGCCTGGAAAGGATTCCTGCTTCTTGTTTTTTCCCCAACACTGTATTTTATTACTGTTCTGAAAGGTTGCGTTCCTTTTAATAATTTACTGCTGTATCATTTTTGGGTCACCTGGATTCGATTCTGATGAGTAAATCACAATTTGCTCAATAAGTCTCCAATGCAGAATTCATATTTGTGGAAAAAAGGTACAAAGGTGGCAGAACATAAGACTACCAAACTGCAAGCTGGGTTTCCACAGTAGGGAATTTGAAAGTAATAAAAACTTGTCCTATATTCTCCTGTAAACTGAACACTGAACTTTATTTTCATGTAAGAGCAGTAAATAAGAACTGTTTAATTATCAGATTTACTGTGGCATGATAGTGTCATGTTATATTATCCTTTAAAACCTTTACAGATGTTGTATCAAAGCCAGAAGTATTGATACACTAGTAATCGTCTGATTGTTCTGGATATTTAGCACACTGTACATTGCTGTAAAAAGAAATATTTCTAAAATTACAAGAATTTTACCTGTTAATAAAATTACATGCTGCTTTAGTATCAGTAAAAGATTTCCATCTCGCAGTTGGGATCCCATGACGATCCAAAAAGGCTTTGGAAAAGCTCTTACTGGACTCCAGCTGAGCTGCCTTGGCTGTTGGACCAAAACACCTTACTCCAGCTGCTGTCAGGTCATCAACAATTCCTAAAAATGGCAACACATAAAAATTTTATAAATCACCAGATGATTTATAGGAGTCATGTAGTCCAAGTCTACAGATGCACTGATTTGTTGGAACAAGTATGTGAAGAATGATAAGCCATTTATATCTATCCAGTGCCTACTCTACCAGATGGGCCTTAGATGCATTTTTCACTATTATCAGGAGCAGGTAACCCTGCAATATCTGGGGCTAAGAAGATCTGCTGCATTTGGTAAGAGATGACAATCCCCCCCTTGTTTTATTACAGCTTTTAGCTACAAAGTCAGCATCAGTCTTTTGTGAAGATGATACTTGTTGATCACATAAAATGTTAAACCAGAAAAATTATCAACGTGTTTATAAATGTGGGGGTTTTTTAACCAAGTGTCAAATTATTATTATTTTAAAAAATTAAAATTCCACAGGAAAATCAAAACTCTAGGTAAGGTTCCTATATGAAAACACTTTGATACCTCTTTTACTAATTCCAAGCACTTAAAAAGAAACTGAACATTTAAGGATACTTTAACTGTTATATTGCTCACACAATAACCTTCAGAAATGCATTTTCACCACACCACAACCCTGAATTTCAACGAAAATGCCATGGAGAAGCTGTTTCCATTCCTATTGAAGACACTCAGATACTGTTGAGTGGTGCAAAGAAGACGGGGGACTAAAATTTACTTTTCTTCCCAAATTATGAAAGGTCTGATTTTTAGCTTGCTTTCTCTTACCAGCAGCAAGAGGAACCTCTGGACCAACCACAACCAGCCTGATCTCCTGATCCCGGCAGAACTGGGCGAGTGCAGCATGATTGCTGACTGAAACAGCTGTTGAAGATACAAAAGGGCGGTAAGACTGCATTCATTACTGTTGCGTAGCACTTATTTATCACATAACGCTGAAGCAGCATTTTCACCAGTCTCACATTCTTGAATGCCAGGTCACTGTGAATCTGGAAGAGTGAGACAGACACTAATACACAGACTTACACAAGAGCCTTGGATCAAAATACACCACCAAACCCCCGAAGCAAAGGCTGCAGTTTGACATGCCCACCTTGTCAACCTTTGTCAACTCACCTTGCTCCTGAAGGTGAGAAAGAAAGTTTTGGGTTCCCCTACACTGTCATACAGTAATCAGTTCTCATCTGCAGGAACATCCTGTTTGCCAGCACAAGAAGCATCGCACAAGGCAAAAAAAGACCCCAACATATATTTTTGAGCCAGTATCCTCCCTAAGTAGGGTCCCCAGGAAGTTTTACACATGTTCATGCCAGAACAGTACAGGGGGACAAGAACAAGTGGCTGGTGGTGAGATTGCAAACCAGTTTTTCTTTTTTTCTTTCTTTCTGTAGTGTTAGCTAAAAATTGCCACACTAAACTGTGACCCCACTGAAACAAAAGGGAATCTGAACGCTTTTTCTTACATTAAGCTGAACTTAATGAGGGCAGATGCTGTAATTATGGATAAAGATATTTGGTCTTAGGTTTGTAGGACCGTTATCTTTCCACAAACAAACATTTAACATGACGATACTTAGAATGCCAAAAACTGTGTAAACAAAAGAAAGAGCATGCATGAAAGACAATAATGTCAAGTCTCATGATAAAAAATTTACGCAAAGGCAATGCAATTCCACTGCTTTTATCAAAAATAAATAAAATCAAGGTCTACCAAGGATGGGAACATGAACACAGAGAGAGCCAAAAAAGTGGTGAGAGCAGCCCGGGGTGGATTGGCTGCCCCTGTGGGGAGGAGACTAACACATCAGGGCACGAAGGTGGCAAAGGGAGTTCAGTACAGCACAGCACAGACCCTCCTTACAGCTGCACTACTTTGGTTTTTGTCTGTCATCTCCCATAAATGACCATACTGCCAAGCATGCCAGGAGCTGACGGTCTCTTCCAGCTAGTTTCTGGGAAAGTGAATAGAGAGAAAGGAGAGGCAGTGATTTGTCCAGCTGCTTCTGCTGGACAAACAGACACGATTTTGTGTCAATGCCCACTGCGTTCCTGCCACCCTGTACGAATAAATTGCCTGCTTCCGCAAGTGAAGCAGCTATTTCTGCGTAAGAGATGGCATAAAAGCAACTATCTGAAGCCTATGTTTTGATTATAGGTTTACACTATTTGGGTGGAGTGAGGGAAAAAGACTGAATGCTAATAAAAATTACCTCCTTGATACCTATTTAACAGTTCAATTATTTTGTTCCACCAACATTTCTAAGGGGAAGCAAAGGCCTTTGACTTACACGTGCAATTTATGCCCACTCACTTCTGGCTCACGAGAGAGCAAAAACAAAAGCATAACACACTTGGCTTTAAAGTACTGATTAACGTAAAGGTCAATATTGTTTTTCAGTCCCGTGGGGCTGTTGTGAAAGCAGCTGGAGAACAGCAGATCCCGACCACAGAGAGTGGGAGCTCTGTTGGGCCACCAAAGAGGGATGATCCCTGTTCCCCACGAGATTAATCCATGCGAAGGGGATCAAGGAAAGGAAAGATCCCATAAGGTGATTGCACTTTTCATCCCAAATTGTCGTGCCGCAGGTCTGATCTAATAGTAATATGAAAAGTGAACATGGCACAAAATGTACACAATGCAGAAATGTCCTATTAACAAATGGAAAGGAATAAATCACATTGTTAATACGTAATTTTAACTTTCCCCCAAAACATCATTTTCCTCATGATGTAGACTAAAAGGGGACAGTTTTGTAGCTGTGCTTCATTTCTCAAAATGGCAGATAAACATTCCTTTTGAACTAGACAGAAGGACCTTGGACCAAGGTTTTCAAAGTTAGAGCTTAAAGTTAAGAGTATACGTTACACTGAGAGCTAAAATGTGATGGAAGGAGGTGTCAGCATGCTAAAGTCCATTCACAGGCATCAGCAAGCCATTCTGTACACTCCTGGCAAAAAAACTGCCCTGCTAATTAAATATAAATTGGATACAAAACTGTATTTAGCCACTCAACCTAAATCTGTCCTTATTGTCAGAAACATTACTGACTCAAATTAACCATGAAAACTTTTTTTTGACTTAGATACAGGCAAGGTTTGAAGGATTTACGGTTATTTATAATTTTAAGCTAACCTTCATATGTTTCAGAAATCATCTGAGAACCAGAGTTGAAATGTTAATTAAAGGTGCTGTTGTGAACCATGAAGGGAGGATGAACTTTCAGAGCCAAAGCTTGATTATACCAAAAAAACAGAAACAAGGGTAGCAGTTTCACATGCATTGTTGCCCAGGCTCCCACAACATAACAGGGCTCGCATGCTGTTTTCTATTTCCTTCCCTGAGTTAAAATCTAGACCCCTGTGGTATGACTAAAATGCCTGAGCAGATAAGACAAACCGTTTCATTAAAAACCAAAGAAGTCAAACTCTTCACAAATCCTAGACTCTTCCCACCTCCTGGTTTGCTAAGGATTTCTCTCCCAAAGTACATGTGAGGCCATGGTCTAGAAAAAAAGATTTTTAGTAGGCATGGTAGATTTCATGGACCTGGCGTGGGCATTATTAGGCACGTGCTAAAATATTTTCCAGTTGAGGGTGCAGTATTTTTTATGGAACAACAAGAGAAAAGCGCAGCAGTTTTTAAAAGATGCCGCTTGCAAAAAAATACTGAAATTAACATTCTGCAAGCCATACAGACTGGCAATCACTCCATTTAGCACAAGGGTAAAGATTTTTGTTTGACTTTCTGGCATGGGAAGGAAACGTATGACTTTCCTGTCAGGCTCTTCCTTAGGCCCTCTCTTCAGAGGCCAAATAGAACAAAAACTACCTACGATACTGTGACTAGTCAAAGAAATTAAGGACAAAGTTATTTAAACAGCCTGTAATTAAGCATTCCAGTGGAATTAAATATGATAATTACCCGCTGTACAGGAATCTGACAGGATTCATGTTTGCACATGAGATGGTAACAAAAAAAAAAGATTTTACGCACATACAAATATGAATGCAGAAAATTGATGTACATAATTCACGTTCACATACACACTATGTTAACCTTAATTCTGTATGTTATCACGTGTTTTGAAGGGGAAACTTAAGTCGGTTGTTTAAAGTATCTAATTCAGGATCTGTTATATAAAGGACACAAGACAGGAATCTCTGTGTAATTACCCCTGATTTTATACTGTGCCTCCAGGCAAGTACCTTGGACCAGTACTTTTTTTAAAACACAGCACATAATTTTGGATGCCCAACTTGAAATACCTTAAGCTTGATTTCGCAAAACTAATAACTATGAATAGTTTCAATTACAGCCAGTCAGAGATTAACATAATAAGATAGAAGCTCAACCCAGGCAGTCAGTACTAAGAGAGAAATGTTTAAAAATAACCTTAACTTCTATAGACCACTAAGACAAAGAAATTAATATTTTTCAAAGGCTGAACAGTTCAGGTAAGAAAGTATTCTCATCAAAGCTCGTAGGGATCACAGAGTTCAATGCACTTCTGAGGATACAATAGTAAATTTAATGCTCAAATCTCTGCCATTCTCCTAGAGGTGCTGGCATTCGCTGCAGGCACTTTTCAGCTGTTCACCAACCAGCTGCTGAACTGCAGCACATATCAAGAGAAACCATCACCTCTTCCATGCTGGGAGACAGTAATCATAGCAGCTATCCTGAGCTGTATTCCCGGAGGAACGTGCATCAGGCAGATGTGCATCCTCCACTGCCAAACCCAAAGAATTAGCTATCACAACTGAGATCATGCAAGATGAGTGGTAGTTGCACAGGGCTTTGCTCAGCCATTTTTTCTTCTTACCTGCATGTATATCATCTATTCCTCATGTCTAGAACCTTCAAAATAGTAATACTAATGCTACTACTAATAATCCTTTCACATTAACAGATTGATATATGGAACAACTTACTTGTTATCAAATTTAAGGTTTTTTTTTTCTTTTTACCTGAATTGGAAATTTTTCCATTGTCAGCTGTTCCTGCATTCCCTGGAGCAACAAACACATGTTTTACATGTGGGGACTGGGCCAACTTCCAGGCCAGCGCATGCTCTCTCCCTCCACTTCCAATCACAAGCACTCGATCAGCCATTAGTCTGCATAAAACCAGAACACAAGCAAAACAGCCAGAATTAGGTGCGTGAGGTTAGGAAAGCAAGAGCTTCACAGACCACGGGTTTAAGTGCTGGGTGCAACACAACTCCTAACAGAGGCGAATGATGTCACTTTCTTTCAGGCAATGATATTTCTATAAGGGTTTTGTTTCTTTAAAAAAAAAAAAAAAAGAGATGTACATGAAAATGGATAACTGACCTAATCAGATGTGATATAAACTAAATGTCAAAGACTGAACTGCTCCCAAACACAGAACTAACCCGCAGGGCAATGCATCCTGGTTTTCGTTTAGTCAGATTGGCAACTGCTCCAAGTTACAGAGGTGTCTGTGATACAGGAAAAGCCCTTATGAGCGACTGGGCTGTGCTTTGTAACCTACAGAAATTTCTGGAGAATCCAAGCGTGCAAAGGGCAAAGCCCTTCTGATGATGAAATTGTACGAGTCTCAGGGAGCTGAATGGGACCACTTAAGGCTTTTTTAGAGGTAATACCTAAAAGAGCTCTAAATACTTCAGAAAAAGGAAAGCATAAGAGCAACAACACAGGGAAATCAGCTTCCAGCTCTGGCTTCCCTTAGGAGAGAACAACCAGGAGGTAAACAACAGGGAAGACCAGCTGCCATTAATAACGGAGCTCGCTCTGACAAGGTACTGCAGGACATCCACTCCTCTCTCCAATTCCACTGAGTTTTAGAAAAACACATTAACACCCCCTTGCCCTGCGGAAATTAGGTGTGTGAACAAAGGTTGCAATTTCATTACAATTTTAAACTGTCCAAAATCTGTCCTGTAGTTTGAAAATAAAATGGTCACAAAAATGAAATGAACTCTCAGTTTCACCCTCCCTATGGCATTATGTGTGTGTGTACACATAACTTACACACCTTGGATTGATGTCAATATTGCAATTTTTTCTTTGAGTAGCTTAAAGAGCCTTTGCTTTTCAAGACGTGTTTACTTCTATGTGTATTCTCTACATATTTACTGATATACGTCTCCTCAGAATCACCATCCCAATAACGATACCACACAACTAGGAAGAGGAGAGTTCACTTACAATGAAAAAACCCAAACCACTGGAATTCAGAAAATAGTAAAGAAATAAATACGTATTTCTTTATTCGGAGTTCCTTGAAAAGCAAAGGTCAGCCTCCTAAGCTATTCAAAGAATAAGCTGTTAGAGTCACATTAGTCCAACTATATATAGACTACATACACAAACGATGCCACTGCACTGGTTAAAGTGAGAGTTTTATTCAGAGAAGTCAAACAGTCCCTGAAGAACCTATTCAGTGAAGCGGGAAGCGAGCAGCTACAAATTGGTAGTTGGTCCTAAGCCCAAGTACAGCATGCACTACTTGCAGAAACTAATCTAAAAGCTTTAAATCATAACATATGTGAAATAATGATCTAAACCTATACCAAATGTCTTAAAGCATTTTAAGTAATGAGAATAAACAGAACGATTTTTGTGTGGAAACCGGCATGATTTGTTTAAAGGACTGTGCACAGCCAGCGAAGAGGCCTGATGTGTCCCTCTGCCGTACGAATCACCTCCCATTCATCCAGGGGAGGAACACAGCCCAGATAAGAGTTTTAGACATAAGGAACATGCAGTCTCCCTGCTGTAATCCCGGCACACGTAACACGCAACCCTTGGCCATTCCCTCTGCTTCTTCCATTAAGCAACTGGTCATTGACCTGTGCTTGCCAATGTGTACTGAGTCTGCCGAGGCGAGCTCAGAGGAAAAAAAAAACCCGACACCCGATGCAGCTTGAATACACACAGGTGAGAGCTCCATTTTCAAGAGCAGTGGAAAGTCAGAACTCCTCCGCTGTCCTCTCCTTTGGGGGAGGACAAGAGCGGACAGCTAGCACAAAGCGCATCTTAAAGAAGTGAAAAAAACCCCCAAGAGATTTCTAAGGGAAAAGCAAAAAGGCATGACAGAACACAGATTTTCAGACAACTGACAAGGCAGGGGCGTGTGCCTCTCCCCCATGTCAGCTGCTACGATAGCTCTGACCCTGGAGAAACCTGTCCTTCCCAAGGACCTGGACTTTGCAGGGAAGCAGCTCAGAGGGCACTACGCAATGTGTATGGTGAGCCTGACTTTTAAACACAAGTCCTCTGTAATAAACTTCAGACAGGAAGAGCCTATACGTGTTTTAGAAGGTATTCCTATACCACTTGCTAATGTGTTTTACTCCATTAACGAAGAAACAATTTGTTCAGAGAGCAACGCTTTTAGGCAAAACATCCGGTCAGAATAAAGATAAACCAAACATGAATAGAAGGATATAACACAGAAAACTAACACTGAGTTATTCACTATGAACTAAACACACTAGAGTTAAAATTTAATTTTAGTTCCAGGTCGGGGGAGACCAATAGCTTTCTAATCACCAGTGTTTGACAAAATATACATGTTGCAAAGTTGCAGAGCTATTTTAATTACAAAACTCCAGGGTTACTTACTATTAAAGAAAGATATGTTGGGGTAAAAATTATCAGTTATTGAATACATATTTGGGATGTCAGGTTATGATAAACCTCTTTCATATTACAATTCAAGCTAAAAGAAAAGATAACAGGGGCTGGATACAACAAAAGGACGAATTAGATAAAGACAGTCACCTAGGACCAAAGAATCCAATATAAAGGAATAAACATTTATCATGTAGCAGGCAGCTATCTCCTACGTCAAAGCTAAACCAAATAAGCATGTTTCCACTGCTGCCCATATACAGTCATCATTAAAGAATAGTTTTTGAGGTCAATTTTATCAATAAGTTGAACTATACATATTGCAGTATTTTCTTACAAGTACCTCAGAACTGAGTGCAGAGATTCAAACCTGAACAGAGAACATACTTACTCTATTCTACGTGCTGGCAAGCTGAGTAGTCAAGAGTTCAGATGCACAAAGAGAAAGGAGATAAGCAGCCTCTGGTTAAAATGTAGTACCCCTGTCCCAATATTACCACCCCATTGACGACACTGTGCAGCTAGCCAATGAACGGGAAAGTCCGGCCATTCCAGCTGGGAAGAGGGGACAGAAACTTGCATACAAATGGTCTGGGAGTGAGGAGCAAAAACTCTGCAGAGCAGAAGCAGCACATCCTGTTGTTTCTAAACATGCAAAATAAATTTTGTCCCATCCCAGGTATTTTTTGCAGTTAAAAACTGTTTATTAATCTGATTGTAAACATTCTCTTTTTATATAAAAATGAGGCTGTGCATTTTTGCTATGCATAAAAACGAGGCTATGCATAGTCCTGTGCATATCAACAGTATGAAAAAATAAGGTGCATGACGCGCGTTCATGCTCCATTAAGCCCTACTGCTTAAAATCAGTAGGACAGGCTTGAAGATCCAGTGACACTGTTGCGCTGCCAGCTAAAGGAACTCACCATGCTGGCAACTCAGTCAAATAATCACTTCCTTTTTTCTTCAAAAGAAACATACTACTGTCATCTGAAAAAAAAATGTAATATACAGCATAAAGTTTTGGAGCAGGCAAACAGAACAAGCTATATATCATATGTTCAAATAAAATTGAACCATTTTCTAACAAAATGTGAGTAAAAAATAAGTTTCGGCCTTTCAGCCATTTCTTTTAAAACTCAGTGTTACTTGTGCATCCCACAAGTGGTATCCTAGCAACTTTTATTTAGGGATGTAGTTTGAGAAGAACTTCTGGTGGCAATCCCAGTTTAGGAGGCTCAAATCCAGCAGTAGCAGCCTTTCTTATTCACACCGACATAGAAAGATGTTGTGTAGGCCCTCTGCTGCCCAGCAGTATCCTGCATTAAAAATGAAAATTCCAATAGGTGACATTTCTTTTTATTTTGTCAGTAATCCAGGAGTCAAAAAGGCCAAAAGCCATTCACAAGGTAGATACTTCTGTGAGGATTATCACGCACTCAGGTTTTTTTGGAAGTAATATGTAAAATCCTTAAACTACAAAAAAATTGCAAAACACGGTACATTATTACCTTAAGCAACCATTGTCTGCTATCGTAAAGAAGGAAGATACTTTTGTTTAAAAGATGTTTTAAATTTAAGACAGGTGCCATTTCAGGCAAGGGGCTATCACTAGGTCCTTATAGGAAATAAGAACAGGAAAGCAGAAACAAGCTAATCACTACATGTATCCAAGAGGAGAGGACACGAGGACAGAGTGAAGACAAGTCGATTTCCAGAGCCTATCCCTGAAGATGCCAGTAGTAAGTCAGCAGAGATGAGCATCAGCCTAGAGACCTTTATCTTCCACAAAAGGTAGGGCTCACCAAGAAGCTGGGCAATTCTTCCACTAGGTCAGGGCCTGCGAAACAGAGAAAATAAAGTGAGGAAGGCAAACCCAACAGTATCTGATAGCTTTCTCCTCCCTGACTCCTCCACAAGGCATGTTGAGATTTCAAACACAGGTAGAAGTGAGATGAGGTTGCTAACTCAGTTGCAGACCCTTCCCTATTAACAGGGAAGGGACAGGAGCCACTGGCTCTTTCCTTGAACTGGTCCTATGCACAGACTTGGGGGTTAAATTGAGCTCCTTGGTTGCATTTATGAAGATAACTTTATAAGAAAATGTAAACTCCTTAAGCAGTTTCTTCCCAAGTTTCAGTTTCATATCATAAGTGTGGTGCAAGTCACCCAAATATTTTATCTCAACTAGGTGGAGTCTCATAATAAGCCACTGTCTTATTACCTCACCCCTAACTAAAGCAGCAAAAAGGTGCAATTAAAATCAGATCTGTGCAATATAGCCCAAACAGTAAAGGGTACAACTGGTGGCAGCTCTCTGGTTTGGATAGTATCTTTTTTTTAAAAAATTAAGCTCCAATACTGTTGGGTTTTTCTGTGCTCTTTCATTGAGACACCTGGATGGAATGTGTTTTGCTTTGGTGAGCAAAACATGTCAAATCCTGAAAACCTGTGTGAAAAAGGCACCACAAACCAAAGTTGTTTAAAAAGACAACTTTTAGCATCTTAGTTTCAATAAAATCTGATCTGAGGGTGGAGTGACAGCGGTAGCGCATAGGTATATTTAAACTGTTGTACTTTGCAGCATCCAAAATGCTTCAGCCCTTCACTAAAGGCTCAAGCAGGTTCACACTCTGATGCAAGAATTTACAAAGGCATTAATGCTGGACCCATTCATACACCTTGTTGTCCTTGAAAGGGGATGTTGTCAACCCAGACACACTTTCCCCTTCCTTGTACTTGCTCCAGGGCTGACACAATCAATTCACTGAGATTTCATGAAACTAACCTGAGCAAAAAACCCCGACAATCCAAGACAGATTTCTGTAAGCTGAACTGGTTTAAAGTGTAGTAAGCCAAGGTCTTAGACCTAACAGCGAATTAATGGGATGACAGAGTTAAGCAGAACTCAAGGGCAAGACCTGTCTTTCAGGCAGCAGCAATCTACTCTATCACTGCACACCTAACATCCAACCTTAGCTGCAATACCTTAACTTCCCAACACCAGGATTCAGGAAACCTGATGTAGGCATTCAAGTTTCTTTATACAAAAGATATGGTTCTTGCCAGGAGCGTCTTAACTCCTACCTTGCCTAGAGCTTAAGCTACAAAACAGCCCAGCAGTGACAGCACTTGCCCCAAAGACAAAGAACCCAAGCCCAGTGTAACTGGAAAATTCAAAACCCACACCCCCCAGTCCCTGGGGATGAGCTCTTATCACTTGGCTTTGGACTAAAGATGGTTCATTCTTCCTCTTGAAGCTAGGCAGGAGAAGGAAAAGAAAAGAAGACTCCCAGAACACAAAACTGGGAAGGCTGCGCAATTCAGCTGCCACACCACCGAGTGTAGTATTTAGCCCTAGCGGTCGGGTCCATTTACGCATTTTTCTTTTTCATAGGCCTGTAATGGGATAAAATATTGAAAGAATCACTTGGATAAGCAGCCAAAACTTAGGACTTGCTCCTCCCAACTTCAACAGCTAGGCTGCTGCCGTACTCCCTCCCAGGAACCTGCCTCCTTTACTTGGCTTCTGAACTCTCCAGCACTCAGATCGCATGGTCCCAAACTCCCTGAGGCTGAACCCCGCTCTTCTGCTTTCTGAATTAATGCTTTAATCAGCAGGCTCAGTCATTTCTTAAAAGACCGCTGCACGTCAGGAGTGCACACAGATCTCAGCGCACACAAAGTGAGCTCCGAGTTGGCCTTCTCGGTGAACCTTCGCCAACGGCTGGACCCCATTCAAGCTTGGAGACCAACCAGAGGCTGAAATGCGCAAGCCGCAGGTTCACCTACTGGTGTTTCACAATTGGCTCGTGCAGCCCTTTGCCGGTGCAGCTTCCCATTGGTCCCACCAACTTCTCCACCTCCTTCCCTCTCCCACCTCTGCGTGCCAAGGGTGGGTGTGCGGTCACTTGCATCAGGCAGCCAATAATGCTGGAAAACTAACACTACAACAGCAACCAACACAGTGTAAAGTAAAGATATATATGTATATGTATGCACATATAAAGGAAGTAATTTTCTGAAAGTTTAGCGAGCTTAACTCACTGAGGGGTGAAGTGATCACCACAGTCAGCATATGGGAAGCAGAAGGCAGCAGCCAGAAAAGGTGAAAAGAGCTCGGTTTTTGCTGCAGCAGGGTGCTCATCTGTGCATGGCACCCTCAGATCATCTTGATTGTTCAAGAGACCATAACGCAATCAGCGGCAAACGCTGCTTCACAATTTACCTTCTCACCCAACTCCTCACTCCCACTTCTTGGTCCAGCCTGTTTATGGTCACAGGGCGAGTTGGACCAGAGAATCAAATGAGGGTTGGGGAGAGGATGAGGTCCATGTCTCTCCACATTTTTTTCCCACGCAGATCGGTTTCCAGAGGGAATTCACCATGCCAATTGTGCAGGCAGCTCTGCTGGTGCAACACAAGGCGCAGAAACAAACAGCCATGGTGTTTAAACTGGCAAAATGGCCAACGTACCATGATGGAACTGCAAGCCTAGGCTAGGGCAGCATTAGGCTCATCATCCTGAAGGAAAACAGCATGGCCTCAAGAGAACTTGGAATTTCCTCAGCTTTCAATACCATAAGGAACTGCTTAAGGAGTTCAGAGGCCTCCAAAATCAGGTGGCGATTATGGATTTTAGTTATAGCTTTGGGTTTAAATAAGCTTCTTTTGCTCATGTGTTTTAGTTAGGACTAATTCCTGGCTCTCACCTGGCCATATAATGTGGTGTATCAGACTGCTTTATAAAACAAAATGAAACAAGAAAAGTCATTATAATCTGTGTTTCACCCCTGCAGAAACCGAAGCATCACACTGAAGGCCTGAATCAGGGCAGAGAATAAAACACAACAACCTTCATGGCCTGAACTGAGGATCTGCAAGTCTTTGCCTCCCGGTGCCATCCTCCGAACAGCTGGATTGTACATTTCCTGGGCAAAAACGTTACTGCAAGTTTCACTACTAAAAATTAATGGACCTTAGAAGTTTTATCACCCTCCCCAAAGCACTAAATTTTTGACACATCAAACTCTAGGTAGGGGAGCTGGAAGCGCTCAGCGTCACCAAAGCCTCAGCAGGAGCTACTGGGTGAGAACCAGAATGAATGGAGGGAACAGGGGGGTAGGTAAAAATGCACTTTCTGTGTCACTATTTCAGGTATGCACACAACACAGTGAAATAAGTATCAACTCTGTTCATTAATTTCAAGTATCTACTGGATAGATTTGATTTAAAAAAAAAAAAGAGGGACAACGTTAAAGTTGGTAAGTCCCCAACTTGGCAAACAGCAGGGGGAAAAATCAAAGTGAGTCAAAGTCCAAAAACAAGAGCGGTTAGAAGTTTAATATTTACTTTAAAGCAAACATTTCACCACTTTTTCAAAGCCAAACACGGTAGAGGGGAAAAAAAGTAGAAATAAAAGCCACGTGCGTTTTAAAAGACTTTAAAGTGCAGTACATTTAAAAAACGCTACACATCAAGCTCCCCAGGAGTAAATCCGGGCAGGAGAGACGCAGTTAAAATAGATATATAGCTGATAGAGCTGAACGCCACAAGCAGCCAGATCGCCACAGGCCCCTCCACCGCCCTCGGCGCGGCTCAGGACAGGACCCGGGATAAACCGAAGCCGCCCGGGTTTTTAGGGCGAGACCCCCTTCCCCGCGGGGGGGTGAGGGAAGCAGAGGCCGGCTGGAAGAGACGCCGGGCCGGGCCGGGCCGCCATTTTACCGCCCGGGCAGCGGGGGAGCACATGGCCCCGCCGGCGCCTCGGCGCTCCCGCACCACCGCCGCCTCACAGCCCGGCGGCGGGAAGCGGGCTACGGGCAGCGACGCCGAGACCCAGCGGCCGGCGGAGCGCGCCCTTCTCCAGAGCCAAAAGGAAAAACTTACTTTCCTTCAGGGGGATTTTAAGGAGCGGGAAGGCATCCTCCGCCGCGCCGCCGCCGAAAACTACAGTACCCAGCGGGCCCCGCGACATGGCGGCGGGGGCCGGGAAAGCGGGGCGGGCGGGAAGGAAGGAGGGGAGCGAGGGAAGGAAGGAAGGGTGATCAATGTCCCCGCTTGCAGACCCGCTAATTGGCTTTTGCACGTAAATTGCTTCACGTCTAGAAATATCTTCCGCTGGGGGCGGCTGTTGCCTCTTGGGGGTGCCGGGCCGGTGGTGGAGCCGGCTGAAACACCCAGCCTGTGTGTAGGTTTTACTGTATTTACTTTATCTAGGAAGTAAAGTGTCGTTCCCGGGGATAAAGGTGGCGGTTTATGGAGTTGGCTGGATGGGACTGTGCGAAGATTGGGTTTGTTTCTATGGCCTGGGAGAGGGAGCGCTCCCTGAGGGGAGAGCGCCCCTGTGTATCTTGTAAGCGCTGTGTAGGAGCGGCGCCTTAGCTCCTACCACACTGAACTTTCCACTTTATGAAACCAGGGAGTATTGGGCAACGTTTAGTCCAATTTAGCGTTACAATTGTGCAACGATCCTGTTAAAACCGGATTTGATCTATACTTTTGCCCCCCCGATCTATAATGTGAAAACCTCACTCTTCTTTGTATATTGGTTTATGAAATATCAGCTTAATAAATATTGTTTGCATACTTAAGCACACCTTTGACTCCTGCTTTAAAAGGGAACAGTCACATGAATAAATGCTCTTGAGTAGTATTTAGGATTGCGATAGAGCTGCTATTAGTAAAGTCCCATAATACTATGTTTACAAATTGAACACTAAACATATCAGCAACAATCACTGGCCTTGACAGGATGAAAGTAATATATTTCATGTAATTAATCTGAAAAGTACCTAACACATAACTGAATGAAGGTGTTTAACTGAAGGGTTGTGTCTTTTTACAGCAAACAGAGATGGGAAGGAAAAGCAGGAGTAGTTATTTTCCTGTGGAGCCTCATTTCTATGAACAGTGGGTTTTTGGTAGTTTTCACTTTGTGTTCATTTTTAGGGAACCAGAGCAAAATGTGCAGCACCCACTAAAATCCTTCCCTGGCCTTTTTTTTTTTTTTTGTACCTTTCTTCATCATTTTCCTTGTATAAATGGAGGCCTAAGGTGGCAGGGATATCAGTGTGGTTAAGCTACTTTGAATTAATTAACTGCAGTTGAAAGGGGTCCCCTTCCCTGGTGGTGGACAGGTCTGTGGTGTGGCTTCCCCTTGGCCAGCATCGGAGCTGTGATCCCTGCCTGGAACGGCTTTTTTTTTTTGGTCTGAAACCTCTAACATAGGTTAAGTTACGCCGGTCAAACTTGCCGTTGTCTTGAATACGGCTGGTTTTGCTGGGAAGGAGTGAGTTATGATCGTATCGTGTTGAAAGCCTTTGCAGCTTCGTTGTTACGGCAAGGCCCCTACTAACGACCTGATGCCTGTGTGGGGTATCGCTATTTCTATCTGGGTGAAAGCGTGCCTGGTCTAGACAAGGACATTTGCACCAGGGGAAACCAAGTATGTCTGAAATTGTTCAAGCGAAACGTGTTCAATCTTTAGCTCACTGAATACCAGAAATTATATATAGTATTCTACTGGTAAGATCTACGCTGTATAAGTGTTGGCGTGGCACGGAAGTTACGGGTTCTTTGTAAAAGGGCCTCTTAAATATAACTTTCTATTATAACAAATCCACTGTGATATAAAAGTAAGCAAATTGATCCAAGTACCAAATCCGTTATTTTCGCCAAGTCAGTATTAGGGCCGACCGCCTCCCAGCAACGCGCAGTAAAGGCCCACCCTGCTTTTAAAGGGTCTCGCCAGTGATTACTAAACCACATTGAACTTGAGGCCGACATGGGAAATAAAGACCCCGGCAGCAATTACATGGCTGTACATAGATTTGGAGGCACTTCACATTTCTTGCAGGTCAGCTAACCCATCCCGAAGTTGCTACTTCACGACACCAGAAGAAACTGGGGGGGGAAGAGCCTTCCAGCTGTAGGATTATTGTGCTTTATGTGGGGGAAGAACCAGCCGTAGGATTATTCTGTTTTGACAAGACTGGGGACAACAAGGAGAATCGGTTTTGGGGCAGCACGAAGGGGACGGGGGCAAACTGATTTTCCCCCTCAGGTGTCATTTATTTAATTGGCGGCGGCATTCTCCCTCTCTTTCCTTTGTTCCTTTTTATCCCCCCCTCCCGCCCCGATTTTTCTCCCACCTCGCCCC
>VXBO01014840.1:74301-90537 GCA_013400135.1 Rhinoptilus africanus
GCGGCGCAACGGGGGCCTACCGCGCGGGGAGAGGCGGGGAAGGGCCGGAGGGAGGCGGGCTGCGGCCTGGGGCGCCTGGCGGCTCGTTTCGGCCTCAACATGGCGGGGCCCCTGGGGCTCGCGCCCTTGCGACCGCCTTGAGCGAAAGTACGGCGGGGAGGGAGGGAAGNTTTGTGAGGGGAGCCTGTGCAAGTTCTTACATAAAAGCACGGGGATTGTGGCATATTCGAGAACATGTTTTCCTCCCTTCTGTCTGATACTCAGTTGTCACAGCGTGTCGTTATTAAGTGGAAGTTAACCATAAAGTCGATGTTTCACTAACAGCATGGCTTCTTCAGGAGGCTAAAATACTGTTTTGAAGGGTTGAGTATAATAAATGCTTATGAATTTTAAAAAGGTCGAAAAAGGCTCAAAATTGCTTGTATTATGTTGATATTTTTTTTGGTTAGTGGAAAGGTAGAAGGCCAGCCCAATGGTGACACAATCCCAGCTGAGCAAGCCAATCCTTCAGATGAAACTGGTGCTGGTGCTGGGAGTCGTCAGAATGATCAGATAGTGCAGAAAATAGAGGAAGTGCTCTCTGGAGCCCTTGATACAGAGCTGCAGTGCAAATCAGGTAAATGAAAACACATTTGGCAAATACATTGTTTAAGAGGCTTGTCATAGTGCTTAAAATTGAATCAGTTTTACAGAGATGAAAAAGTACTTTTTGGTACTGCTCCTCTCACCGAGCTTCATCTAACAAGTTGTATGTTTATTGAAATGTTTGTTAAGTTTTTTTTTTCCTACTGTTATCTATAACCATAGATGAATGCAGAAATACATAATTTAAAAATTGAAGCTGGTTATTATATGAAAGCATTGCTTTGTGTGTGAAAATGTTACTTTTCTCTCCATTACAGTAATGCTAAAACATATAAATAATCTCCCCCTAGATATAATTGTGCTTTATTCTGCATTTATTTACTCCGGGGTCTCAATGAGCAGTTCTTATTAACAAAGATAGTACTGATGGATAGAAGAATAGTTTGTTGTGTTATTTTAGATTGGTTTACAAGATTATTTCTAAAAATCATTTATTAGAATTCAGAATTATATGATTATCTGTCATTATTCTGTCAGAGTAAGATGTTTTGTTGTTTGAGTAATGCACTTATCTTTAAAATGTAGATACTCGGATTGCAGTCTTCCAAAGGTTAAGAAATTTTTGTGTAATAATCTCATAACTTCAATAAATTACTAGAGTTAGTATTCCAAAGAGTTGTATGAATATCCCTTCTCATGGGACTAGTCCTTTCTGTAAAATTTCTGATCATGAGAGTTAATGCCATAAAGGCTCTAATTATTGCATGTCTAACTTTTTGGAGTTGAAACATAGATGGCTGCTATGTGTTTGGTAAGTATAGTTCTAGAGTGATCTCTCTTTTTTTCTTAGGAGGCAGTGTAGAAAATTGTTTATTTCAGAGATCCTTTTCGCAAGGTTTTGGAATTGCCTTTTCTTTCTTTTATGTGCAGTGGGGTGTTTACCTTGCATTTTCAGCACTTTCACTTATGTTGTACAAGCAGCACTTTAGATGGGCATCTGTTTTTTATTATTTTTGTTCTTCTATCGTGGAAGAATGAGGCAAGCTAACATGGTAATAAAATAAATGAGACTTACTAACCTGGAAGTTGATGAACTTAACCTATGGTAAACTTTCCCACTGTTCATATCTGGAAAGGAGTTAATGTTGCTGCTGGACAACAGAGATTATCTGAAAATGCTGTGTAGAAAAGGTCATTTGACTCTGTTTCATTATCCTTTTCATTACATTCACGAGAATGTTGGTGGAAACGCTATTTTTTAAGGTGTTTATTCTGCATAAACGTATATGCTTAAAACTGTCTAAGATAGTTGTTTATGGAATCTGAAGTCGCGTTCATTTAATAGTATTACAATTACCAACAGTTTATGAATGATTTTGCATTGTTTACTTGAAAGAGTATGCTTTGTGATCACAGCCAGATTATAATTGGACAATCCATATTGTTGCACTGGCCCATATAATTAATTAATCATTGAGGGTAACATGCAAGCAGACTTGAATATATAGTTCATGTTTAACAGAAAGTATAACAGACTGCTTTTAACAGAAATACCTTTCTCATGAAAACATAGCACTAGACCCAAAGAAGGGCAAGAACCTATCACAGGTTAAATGCAGAGGCAAATGAGGTATAGAATAAAAAGAAGGTGATTGAAACATCAGTCTTCCTCTTTTCTTTCCCCCTCGGTGATTGCTTGTCTCTGCAGTCACCTGAATTTGTTACTTTCTTGTTTGAAGCAAAAGCTCAATTAGGTATTTGTAGGTCTGCAGTTGCTTGTGGCAACTGCAGTCCAGTCTGAGCAGCTGGCTGCCTGCAGTGCCTTAAAGTCTGTTTGGGCTTGGGGAAATAGATGCTATTTCCCTAAATTTGCTTGAAAAACTTAGTCTGTGAGGAGCTTGATAAGTAAATATGCTTCGATAATTTTTAACACACTAGTAATATTGGTCTCATTCACAAGTTAAAGCATAGTAGGGGATAATGGGCTGATCACATTTTGTACAATAAGCATAGCACTGCTTAGATAATTTGCCTGGAAAATGGGAGTGCTTGTTTCACTTCCATGTGCAGCTTTGTGTAGTTTTAAAGCACATCTTCAGCCTCCTGGAAGAATGCACTGCCCAGTTGAATATAGGTGGAATTGCATCCAACTACTTTTGGGAAAGAGTCGTGTTCCCACCAGAACTGTGTTACCGACCAAGAAGATTTATTAACTTTTTGAGAAAAATTGGGTTATTTTTACTTAAAGTGTCTCCTGAGAGGAAGAGTAAGAGGGCTGAAAGGGCAGTGTGTGGTATTTGTGTATGATAGTTTAGTGAAGAAGGCATGGGTTTTGGGTCTGATTTTTTTGTACCTCTGTCTGTGTATTTGGTCACTAGTCTAAAAGAATTTTTAAAATGTAGTTTTAATAACATTTACAAAGAAAATGTCATTTTTTCTAGATGTAGACAAAAATACTGTGAAAAATAGTACTCAGTCTACAAAGAGAAGCTCTACTGGTGAAGATGAAATTCCTAGGAAAAAATCCAAGAAGAACAAGAAACACAAAAGTAAGAAGAAGAAGAAAAAGAAGAAGAAAAGGAAGAAAGAGAAGAAGCATAAAAAGCAGCCAAAGGAGTCCAAGTTGAGTACACGTCACGCAGAACATGCAGACTTGCAGCCTGCTTCTCAGTTGGTGCCAGAGAAATCAAGCTCCAAGTTGAGTGTCCAGCATGGCGGATTTGGAGATGCAAATCTGGCTGTCCACATGCAGCCAGAAGAACTGTGCTTAAAAGTTAGTGGGGAGCTTGATAGGCAAGCTTTAGGACTTATTTCTCATTCAGTAACTGATTCTCAGCAATCTACGGAAAATCTTGGAAGTGAGAAGGGGACTTTGTGTGCAACAAATGCTCCATTTAATTTAGAAGGCAGCCAGTCTATTATCCCAGAAAATGCTAGTATAACTCAAACTAAAATTTGCACTAGAGAAGAACAAATGAAACAGTCTCACGAATCTATTTATCCTATAGCTATTCATGCGAGTGAAAAGGATGTTCTTGTTGATACTGGACATGATACTTCATTTAGCATCCCATCGGGAGTTCCTGATAAATCTGAAATTCAGAAAGATTCGTCATCAACTTTAGCTTCAGAGGTAATAGAAGCACTAAAAGGTTCAGAAGTTGTTCTGAAATCTAAAGGCAGTGGGGAAGTAAGTGCTTTGGATACAGTTCTTGAGTCTGAGACCATGGAGGTGTTGAAATATTCCGAAGCATCTCTACAATCTACGGCACAGGGGGGAGCAAAAGAGTTAGAAGCAACTGCAGAATCTGTGTCTCTGGCAGGTGATGTCACAACAATTCCTGCAAACCAGGCGGGTCTGAATACTGTGAAGGTAGCTCACATGCCTGTGGCTATGGAAGAAGTGAAAATTCCAGAAGCAACTGAAAAATCTCTGCATGTGGAAAATGTGGAAAGATCGTTGGAATTAGGGGGCGTGAGGCCCTCAGTTATATCTGATAATTTGAGAGTGGCACAGTGCAGCCCCATGGAGGGTTCAAGTGTCTTGAAGGCAGATGTATCTTTGCAACATCCTTTTCAAATACCTGCAGTGACTGCTGTGACCCAGGTGGAAATAAATAGTGCCAAAATACTCCTGGGATCAGGAGCTGCTACAGAAGTGAAGGATACTGAACTAGCTAGAAGCTCTCAAGAATGTCTGCAAGTTGAAGTAGTCAAAGATGTAGAAGGTACCACTGACCCTGCAACAGTGCTGAATGCCCCAGGAGTGTTCCTACAACCTCAAATCTTGACAGAAACAAGAAGTGTGGATAGAACACAGAAATCTGCACTTCCGGCAGAATTAACAGATGTGAATGTGGTTGCAGACACAAAAGGTTTAAGAGCAACTCTAGAACCCATAGCAGCTGTGCAGACCTTTGTTCCCCGAACAACTCCAGAAATCCAGATGGTGGAGGGTTTTAAAGGTTCACGAGCAACTGTGGAAGCTACAGTACTAACAGGAGTAAAAGGTCGAGAAACAAGCCAAACTGCTCTGCAACTGGAAAATACTAGTGCTTCAAAAATTTCAGGATCTACTTTCAGGCCTGTAGCTGTAACAGAGTCAAAAGATTCGGAAGGTCCTTCATTACTGAGACAGGCAGAGGAGCTGAAAGAATTAAGACCTGAGAGTGAATCAAATGTGAGAGGTTTGGAAGCAACTTCTCTGTCTTTGCAAATGGAAGGTGTGAAAGCTTCAGGAGAATCTGTGCTTTGTGGGTCTGTAGCCAGAGGCTTAGCAGCCACACTACATTCAACAATGGTGTCAAAAGGTTCAGAAATAAATCTAGGTAGTATGGCAGGAGTAGAAACAGGCTCAGAGGCCAATCTCCAAGCCATTGGATCTGCAAGACCAATGAAAAGTTTGGAAACAACTATAGGACCTGTAGCAGTAACAGAAAGGACTGTTGAATCTATGGTTGCATCTGTAAGCATGGAACCAGTTAGAGAGTCTGAGACGTTAACAGGAATGATCCATTTGAAAACCACAGCAGAAACATTTGCAGAACCTCTTGGTGCAAGCAGAACGGAGAGTTCCATCATTTCACATTCTCAGCTCACGACACACGCAAGAACCTCACAAACTGAGGTGGTGGGGGAGGTAAAGGATTCTGAACTTGCTACCAGTTCTACCACTGTAGAAGTGAGAGGTTTAGACAACTCGTCGGAAGTTGCAGAGGTGAAAGATGTGGAAGCAAGATCAGAAACTTCACACTTAACACAGATGAAAAATTTGGAAATGGTTATGGGATCTGAAGCAAGTCCAAAATCTGCATGGGAACAAACAGTAGGTCATTCAGAAGCAGTATTAGGGTCTTTGCCCAGAGTGGAAGAAAAAGCTATGGCATCAGAAGTAGCGACAGAAGTGAGAAACTTGAAAGGAACTTTAGAATCTCAGATTATGACAGATGTGAGAACTCAGGGACCTACTGTAGAGTATATAATTGCAACAAGGAGGACAGGCACGCAAAAAAATGAGCCCTCACTTAGCAATGTAAAAGTTTTGGAAGAAGCTTCAGAAACAGAGAAAGTAATGAAAGCAAAATATTTGGAGCCAGCATCAGAAGCTAGAGAATTGAGGTTGCTGGAAAGTGTGAAAGAGTCTGCAACAGTAGAGGTGAAAGGTTCTAAAGCAGTTGAAGAGCCTGAGGTACACATCGATGTCCAAGGTTTGGAAGCTTCCCAGGAGTTTGGAAGTGTTGGGGTGATGAATGTTTTAGAGGGTGCTTCAGAAGCTGTTCCAGAATCTTTTCACACTGAAAACCAAGAACATCTGCAGGTAGTACTAGAAGCAAAACCTGTTGCAGAATGGGAGAGCACAGAAGAGGCTCCAGAAGTCTTGAGTGCTGCTGAAATGAGATCTTCTGAAGCAATTCCAAAACCAGGGGACATGAAAGATAGGGAAACAATGCTGGAACATGAAGTGGCAGCAGAAGTACAATATACAGGAGGAGTGCAGAGTCAGCAAATGGAGGATGTGGGAGTTCCGGGTCAAGCTCACGCATGTGAGATACTGGTTGAGAAGAAAGATGCAGAGCAAATTCAAGCACCTGAGCCTTTAATAGCAGAAGCAGTTTTTAGTTCTTCACATGCAGCCGATGAAAAAGATGCAGCAGAGACTCCTGAATTCGAAATAATTGGAGACACAAAACATTTGGAAGCAGCTCCAGCTCATATTGCAGAAACAGAAGATTTGGAAACTGCTCCTCTTCCTGAAACTGTTGTAGGGTTGAAAGATGCAGAAGCAGGTGTAGGGTTGGAGGCAGAGACAAAAGAATTGGAAGCAGCTCCAGTACCTGAGACTGTTACAGAAGCAGTTCCAGTACTTGTGGCAGAAGCAAGCCAGTCAGAAGTCATTCCACAGGCTGAGGTTGTCAAAGAAGCCACTCCAGAACAGGAGTCAGAGAAAAGAGATTCGGAAACATCCGATGTGCAACCTGATGTGGCGGCCCGAATGAAGGAGACTCTGATGAGACTTGAGAAAGTTAGGGAAAAAAGCAGCCATAGAAGTAGTGATAAAAAGCATGATGCAAAGAAACAGAAAAGGAGTCGCTCCAAGTCTCAATCCAGGTCTAGGAAGCGGAAGAAAAAATCAAGGTCGCGTTCTACTTCTAGGCGTTTGACCTCAAAAAGAGCACGTTCTAGGAGCAGAAACCATTCAGATTCCAGAAAAAAACATTCCAAATCTAGATCCAGATCTGTGGAGAAGAGAGAGAGAAGAGTGTCTTCCCGGAGATCCAGGCGCAGGCGTTCCAGGTCATCTGACCGTTACAGGTCTAAATCCAGATCAGCAGAAAAGAGAGGGAGGTCTAGACGTAGACGTTCCAGGTCTTCTGACCGCTACAGGTCCAAATCACGGTCAGTGGAGAAGAGGGGGAGCAGGTTGTCCTCCTGGAGATCCCGCCGCAGACGTTCCAGGTCCTCTGACCGTTCTAAATCGAGATCCAGGTCTTCAGAAAAGAGAGGGGGCAAAGAATACTCATGGAGGTTCAGACATAGAGGGTCTGGTTCCTCCGATCGTTCAAAATCTAGGTCAAGATCTGTAGAGAAGAGAGGTCGGAAGACATCTCTGCGGAGGTCTAAACGTCAGCGCTCAAAGTCCTCCGACCGGTACAAGTCTAGATCCAGATCAGTAGAAAAAAGAGATCGAAAGCAATCATCGCGAAAGTCTAAACGTCAGCGTTCAAAGTCCTCTGACCGTTACAAGTCTAGATCCAAATCAGTGGAAAAAAAGAAGGAGTCCTCACGAAAATCTAAGCGTCGCCGATCAAAATCTTCTGAACGTTACAAGTCTAGGTCTAGGTCTGTTGAAAAAAAGCGCAAGGAATCTTCAAAAAAATCCAAACGGAAACGTTCCAAGTCCTCTGATAGTGTTAAATCAAGGTCCAAGTCTGTAGAAAAAAGAGAGAATAAGTTATCCTCACTAAAGTGCAGTAGCAAGCATGTGGACTCCTCTGAAGTCACGGAGTCAACCAAATGTCTTGATAAAGTAGATGTTCCTGAATCTTCTATTGCAAGTGAAGGCAGCTCTAAATCCTCTAATGGTCCTATGTCAGTAGCTTTGTCCGTTGAAGGAATAAACGGCCCAGAGCTGCCGCCAGCATCTGAAAGTGGATTTTCCCAAACTTTGGATAGTCTTGAGAAAAGCTCCTCATCTGTTGAAAAAACAGTGGGTCTGCAGTCTTCTGTGGTGTCTGAGCTTGATAGCTCCCAAATGCCAGGTGACCAGGAATTGAGATCCGTACCTGTGGAAGAAACACAGGTTTCAGAGCTCTCTGTGACATCTGAAAATGGATCAGATGAAAAAGCGGTGTCTGTGGAGTCTTCATCACTACCTGAATTTACATACTCTGCATCCAAGTCAAGATCATCATCTGTTGAAAAAAGTGGAGATCCAGAAACTTCTTTGGTAACACAATTTCAGCACTTTGCATCCCATGAAAATGAGTCAGGATCTACCTCTCTCAAAGAAAAAGAGGGTCCAGAGCCTCTTCTGACACTTGAAAGTGGATGCTCTGTATCTTCTGATGATTACAAGACAATCTCCTCGTCCTCTGGAAGAATGGAGGTTCAGGGATCTTCTCTAATGTCTGAAAGCGTACCCCCTGACTTGTCTGATGGTCATGAATTGAGACATATCCCCGGTGAAAAACAAGAGCTTCAGAATTTTTTGCAAGTCCGTGAAAGTGAATCTTCCAAGTTGGCTGACAGCCCTGAGGCAAGGTCACTACCTTTTGAAACAGTAGAGGCTCAAAAATCTTTTCAAGCACCTGAAGTTACATGCTCTGCATTCCCTGATGTCTCTGAACCATCCTCCTTGCCTATTGAAAAGGGCCAGATGCAGGAGCCTTCTCTGGTTTCTGACAACGGATGCTTCAGTTCTCCTGGTGGGCATGAATCAGGATCCAGCTTTGCTCCACAAATAGATGAGTTTCCGTTGATGCCTGAAGGTGGGTCTTTCAGTTCACCTGATGGAAATGACCAAAGATCTTTATCTGTTGAAAAAGTAAAGGCTCCATCTGTTTCCCCAACGTCTGAGTGTGGTCCTGTTGAGGTCTCGGGTGACCTCATTGCAGTGTCATCTTTTGAAAAAATGCAGGAGGTTGCATTCACAACTGTTCATGAGTCCAGATCATCTGTTGACAAAGGTTTAGATGGTCCGATATGTTCACAAGTACTTGAAGTTGACTGCTCTGAATCTTCTGAAATGCATGAATCCAGATACCTGCCTGCTGGAAAAATAGAGAGCACAGGATCTTTGTTGGTGTCTGGAAGTGGAATTCCTGTGTGCCATGATGGCCACATATCAAAACACAATTACTTTGAGAAAACAGAAGGTGCAGAACTGTCGCTGGCAGCTGAGCTTAGGTGTTCTGTCTTCCCTGAAGGCTATAAATTGACATCCACCGCAGTTGACAAAATGGAGTTACAGAAACCACTGGAAAGTGAGTTCTCCAAGTCTGTTGATGTTTGTGAATCAATAAGCACACCTTCTGAAAAACTACAGGCTCCAGTGACTTCTTTGACATCTGAAGATGTGCTTTTCCTGTTGCAAGACAGTCACGAATTGACACCTGTCCATGCTGAAAAAGTAGAGGTGCAAAAGCCACCTTTGCCTTCTGAACTGAAATGCATTGCATCCCCTGATGGACACCAATTGAGATCTGCTTATGATGAAGAAATACAGGTGCAGGAGACACCTCTGATACTGGAAAGCGGATGTTCTGTTTCCTCTGATGGTCATGTGTTGACATCCACCCCTTTTGAAGAAGCTGAGGTAGAGGAGCCTTCTCAAATAACTGAGAATGAATACAGAATAGAGCTTGGTGGCCCACAGTTAACATCAACCCCTGCTGAAAAAACAGAGATACGGGAACTTTATCAGATGTCTGAAGACGGATGTTCAGTGTCTATTGAGAGCCAGGAGTTGCAGTCATCCCCTGTTGAAAAGATACAACTGCAAGAGCCTGCTCTCGTGTCTGAAAATGAATATGCTGTATCTTGGGAAGGCCAGGAGTTGAGATCTACCTCTCCTGAAAAGGTAGAGATGCAGGAGGCTTCTGTAGTACCTGACAATGAATATGCTGTGTCTTCTGAAGGTCACAAATTGCCATCATCCCTTGCTGAAAAAACAGAGGTACAGGAGTGTTCTCTGCTGTCTGAAAAGGAATATGCTGTATCTCCTGAGGGCCGGGAGATGACAGCCAGCCCTGCTGAAAAAGAGGTACAGGAGCCTTCTCTGATATCTGACAGTGAATATACCATCTTCCCTGAACGCGAAGGATTACAGTCTACCCTTGCTGAAAAAACAGTGGTGCAGGAGCCTTCACTAATGCCAGACAGTCAATATGCTGCATCCCCCGAAGGGCAGGAGTTGCTCCCTGCTCTTACTGAAAAAACAGAGGTGCAGGAGTGTTCTTTGCTGTCTGAAAATGAGTATGACGTATCCCCTGAAGGCCATGATTTGAGATCCAGTCCTGCTGAAAAAGAGGAAGTGGAGGAACGTTCTGAAACATCTGAAAGTGAAAGTTCAACCTCCACTGATAGTCAGGAGTTGCAGTCTACTGTTGTGGAAAAAACAGAAGTTCAGGAGTTGTCTTTGATGTCTGAAGGTGAATGTGCCATGTCCCCTGAAGGTCAGGAACTGCAGCCTAGCCCTACTGAAAAAGTAGAGGCTGAGGAACCTTCTCTGACATATGAAAATGAACATGCTCTGTCCCCTCAAGAGTATGAATCAAGATTGACTCATGCTGAGAAAACAGAGGATATGGATTCTTCTTTCACATCTGAAAATGACCATCTTTTGTCTTTCGAGAGTCAGGAGGTAAGCTTCACCCCTATTCAAAAAGCAGATTTGGGGGAGCTTTCTCCAACACCTGAAAATGAACATGCAGCATCCCCTGATGGCCAGGAGTTGAGATTCCCCACTGTTGAAAAAGTAGACGGTCTTGAACCTTTGACGCTAAACGATAGAGCGTCCATGTCCCCTGATGGCAGTGACTTGAAATCCATCCCTGCTGAAAAAACATATGATGCAATGCCTTCTTTAGGGCATGAAAGTAGGTGTTCCATGTCCCCTGATGGCTACAGCGTGAAATCTGGCCCTGGTGAGGAAACAGGGGATCTAGAGCCCTCTTTGATATCTGAACGTAGACATTCCACATCCTCATATCAGGAAGGTCATGAGCTGAAATCTCCTGTGGAGGAAGAGGGTCTGGATTCCTCTTTGACTTCTGAACATAGAAGATCTGTGTCCCCTGAGGGCCATGACCAGAAATCTATAGATGAAGAAATGGATGATCGGGAGCCCTCTTTGACATCTGAACATAGGCGCTCCATGTCCCCTGATGAGCATGAGTCAAGATCTAGCATTGGTGAAGAAGCAGAGTATCTGGAGCAGCCTTTGACAACAGAACGTAGGTCCTCTGTGTCTTCTGATGAGCATGAGTCAAGGTCTACTGCTGGTGAAGAGATAGAGGATGCAGAACCCTCCTTGGCAGCTGAACGAAGAGACTCCACGTCTTCTGATGAGCATGAGTCAAGGTCTACTGCTGGTGAAGATATGGAAGATGGGGAGCCCTCTTTGACAGCTGAACGTAGACATTCCACATCCTCTGATGACCGTGAGTCAAGGTCTACAACTGGTGAAGAAATAGAGGATTTGGAACCTTCTTTTGCAGCTGAAGATAGACGCTCTGTGTCTCCTGATGGACGCGAGTCAAGATCAACCACTGGTGAAGAAGCAGAGGACCAGGAGCTCTCATTGACAGCTGAACGTAGACATTCCACGTCCTCAGATGAGCAAGAGTCGAGGTCTACTGCTGGTGAAGATGTGGAGGATATGGAACCTTCCTTGACAGCTGAACGAAGAGATTCCACATCATCAGATGATCAGGAGTCAAGGTCTACCACTGGTGAAGAAGCAGAGGATATGGAACCTTCTTTGACAACTGAACACAGACGTTCCACATCTCCTGATGGGCGTGAATCAAGGTCTACCACTGGTGAAGAAGCAGATGATGTGGAGACCTCCTTGACAGCTGAACGAAGAGACTCCACATCGTCAGATGATCGTGAATCAAGGTCTACCACTGGTGAAGAGGGTGAGGATGTGGAGCCCTCTTTGGCAGATGAAGATAAACAGGATTCCACGCCTCTTGAGAGGTCGGACGAACAGGACTCTTCCTTTATACCTGAAAGTAGGCGTTCTGAGTCTTCCGAACGTGAAAAATCTAGGTCCAAATCTGTTGATAAAATATCTGACAAAGAGTCTCCACGAAGATCTATAAGCAGACGCTCAAAATCTCTTACCCGCCAAAAGAGTCGATCCACATCTGTTGAAAAAGCAGCAGATGGAGAGTCTTCTCGGAGATCTAGACATAGACGTTCCAGGTCTGCTGCTCACCAGAAGAGCAGATCCACATCTCTTGAAAAAACAGCAGACAAAGAGTCTTCACGGAGGGCTAGACGTAGACGCTCCAGGTCTGCTGCTCGCCAGAGGAGTCAATCAACATCTGTTGAAAAAGCAGCAGACAAAGAGTCTTCGCGGAGGGCTAGACGTAGGCGCTCCAGATCTGCTGCTCGCCAACGGAGTCGATCCAAATCTGTTGAAAAAATAGCAGACAAAGAATCTTCACGGAGGTCTAGAAGCAGACGTTCCAGATCTTCGCAGCGCAGATCCCAGAGATACGATACAGACTCTCGCTCTAGGCGGAATCGCTCCAGATCAGTTACACGGAGAAGAGCATCAAGATCAAAATCTAATCGTCGATCTCGGTCTAGCTCGTTGTCGCGTTCAAGGCACAGGAGGAGGAGTAGGTCAAGGTCAGCATCAAGAAGGCGGCGTTCTTTATCAAGAGACAGGCGTAAGAGATCTCAGAGAAATAGATCAAGATCTACTGACAGAAGAAGAAGAAGATCGGATTCAAGAGATCGTAGAATATCACTCAGATTACGGAGCAGGAGTCGAACACCCATTCGTCAAAGGCGATCAAGGTCAAGAGGAAGAAGACGGAGCTCTAGTAGGTCACCAATTCGACTTCGGCGGTCACGATCTTCAGGGAGACGAAGATACAGCAGATCACCTGATCGTCGTAGGTCGAGGTCATCGGAACGATTTTCAAGCAGGTCACCTAAACGTCTTACAGACTTGGGTGAGTGACAATTTTATTTTCAGTAGTTCCATGCTTTGGTGATACTGTGTTTGTTTACATAGTCTTATTTTAATATATCTGTAGCATTCATAAGGATTTTATTGGAAGTCATTTTGTGCATTACTTTTAGGCAGTGACTTCCAGTAGGAACTTCTATGTTGAAGCTGAATCAGCGCTTACCATTTGGATGAAAGTGTATTCAGAGCAGGTTATATCTTGGTTATAGAGCTTTTATACAAAGGTAGTATGTTGCAGTCTCGAGAAACACTGTTTATCGTAATGGTTAGTAAAGGCCAAGCATTCTATAAGAAACTTAGGAATTTCTAGTTTTCCTGAGCTCAAATTGGGCATGAAAGAACATTTGAAAGTAAGTGCCAGTTGGAGAGTCTCAGCTCTGTCCTCAGCTGTAATGCTTGTTTGTCTGTTTCCGTGGTAAGAATTTAATGGGAAGGGAGACTTGTTTCTGATAGTATTCCCAGACCCAGCTGATTGGAAATTAAAAAATGCTAATGAACTGCATCTTTTCTCTGATTGGAGGAAGAAGGGCCTTGTAGTTTCCTTAGGTAGTAAGTTACATATGGAGAAAGGAGGTTTTGATTGATGAGCACTTACACAGTGTGTTAGGAAACCTCCTTTTGTGGACCTCAGTATCTGATCCTTTTAGTCCCGCATCATAAAGTTACCATGGGAGCCCCTCTCCCAGTTTTGTACAGAACGTGAGAATTAATGAGCATCCTTGACTCTGCTTTCGTGCTTTGATTGTGCAGCAAGTCTGTATCTGGATGCTTTTATTGCTTAAGAAGTAAAGGAATGTTGTCCTTTTAGGATTTTTGTAAAGCAGTATGTTTGCAGAGATAGTGTTAACTCATTTGCAAACTGGCAAATCAAATAAAGCATTACTTTGTTTTCATTTACTGTTTCTGTGATAGGGCCACATGTGCTTTTTGCCTTAATAAAACAAAATACTGTTTTATTAACAGTTTTGCTTGTAATTGTATGCACATTTTATTCAGTGATTGTTTTTTCTGATGGTTAGTTCTAAGTAGCTTTCAGGCTACATACAGAGGGGACTCGAGGACTTCCTCAAGACCTTTGAATGCTTTTCAGAGATAGGTAGAAGTAGACTTTGGAATTTATGCTGTGTAGAAATGACCTAGTATTTGCAATACTAGAATCAATCAGTGAGGTAAAATAGGCATTAGAACTTCTGGGGTTTGGAGGGTTTGGAGTGCTGTAATTTGGACTCCCGTGCTTTGTGTTAAATTTGGAGTTTCACTTGTCTGTTGGGTAGACCAAATTTTAAAAAGTCTAGGGCATCTAAGTACAATTCTAGTTATTTTCACAGAACATAAAAATGCATGGTGTGGGTAAAATCTCGTGTTTTGTCTTTGTACTTTGTTTAGTCTGCCAGAAATGCTTGCTTATTATTAAAACAAGAATCTGTAAAAATAATAATTTTTCTTTAAAAAATAATAATTTTTTTTAGACAAGGCCCAGCTACTTGAAATAGCTAAAGCTAATGCAGCAGCCATGTGTGCTAAGTCTGGTGTTCCTTTACCACCAAGCCTGATGCCTTTGTTATCTCAAAAGAAAGACGACAAAGCCAATCAGAAGTCATCAAGAGATACGCTAAAGGAGCTCACAGAGGTAAGTGAAAACAACAGTATTAAGCCTGAAAACAAGCAAATTGTTGTTTTGTGACTTGTAGGCAAGCTCTCATTCTGTGTGCTTGGTTAGCATGTTATCTGGCTTGTGATTTGAGCCCTTGTTCTCTACACAGTTCTTTTTAAGTCATGAAAACAGGTATTTTAATTCTGTGGAAATACAAGAAATCCAGTTATTTTGCATTTTTTTGTTTTTTTGTTTTTATTCTGTTCTGATTTTGTACAAATTGGGAGTTTTCCTTGCAGTCCTGTTAATAAGAACCAGAGCTTTCACTTCTAGTTTTTCGGTTCTGGTGGTTTTATTTATTTATGTTCTTACTTTGGTTAGTGAATTTCACATTGTTAAATGTTACCTCTGGGTGAAAAATCAAGTGCTCGCTTCACATAGTTCTATATATTTTAATATGCACTCTTAAGATAATTTTAGAAAAATTACTGTTGCAATTCTGTCCCATTGCAGTTCATACCACAAATGGGATGGTTTTGTTCTGATTGTGGGGAAAAAATTGCAATTTGTCCTTTTACTGTAGTAATGTCATCTTTTTCAATTTGTTAATTTCCACATGTTTTTTTTTTTTTTTTTTCCTCGGAAGCTAGAGAAAATTCGGAATAGGGTGGGGGGGGAGTGCATTTGGATTGGTGGGTTTTGGGATTTTTTGTTTTTTTTCTTAAATTGCGTCGTCAGTGTGACAGTTCTGAAATACCTGTTGATGGAAATAACTTCTGAAATAAGCAATGTCAAGTTGCTGAAAAGTAATCTCTTAGTTGCGTGTGGGCTACTGGAAGCAGAAGTAGTTGTTTGTAAAAGAGCTGAGACTGTGTGGATACACTGTGCAGACATCTTAAGTGGTTCTTCATGTAACCTGACCAAGATCCAGTGTAGCTAGTGCTAATCTGGAAGCCCAAAACCTGCCCCTGCCTTGCCCTTTCCAACTGTGGAAATCTGTTGGACAAAGTTCCTGTTCCATTGAATCAAAATTGGCTACAGAAGCAGCCTGGGTCATCATTGCATGGTAGTGTGCCCAAGTGGAGAACCCTTTCCAGAGTCCATTCAGCTTCTTGCAAAGCTAGCTGTGTTGCCTTTCTTCTTCGCAGTGTAACCTGCAAACTGGACATAATGCTTCCAATTAGTTGGGAGCCAACTAATTCATATAGATAATCTTGTTGGTAGGCTTTTCCTATTGCCTGAAGAATGTGTTTCAGTCATTGTTTGGAAGAGTCTTAATACAGGAGAGTGCAGGAATCTTCTTTTTAGGAATGTTGAAAACAGTCCCATCAGTTGTCTTGATTTTTAGTGTTGGAGCTGCCTGTTTGCTCTTTACAAGCCAACAATCATAGAATCATAGAATTATGGAAAGGACCTCAGGAGATCATCTAGTCCAACCCCCCTGCCAGAGCAGGGCCACCTTAGAGCAGGTTGCACAGGAACCCATCCAGGCGGGTTTTGAATGTCTCCAGAGATGGAGACTCCACCACCTGCCTGGGCAGCCTGTTCCAGTGCTCTGCCACCCTCAAGGTAAAGAAGTTCCTCCTCATGTTTAGGTGGAACTTCCTGTGCTTAAGTTTGTGCCCATTCCCTCTTGTCCTGTCCCCGGGCACCACTGAAAAGAGCCTGGCCCCATCCTCCTGACACCCACCCTTTAAGTATTTATAAGCATTGATAATGTCCTCCCTCAGCCGTCTTTTTTCCAGACTGAAGAGACCCAATTTCCTCAGCCTTTCTTCATAGGAGAGGTGTTCCAGTCCCCTGACCATCTTGGTAGCCCTTTGCTGCACCCTCTCCAGCAGTTCCCTGT
>VXBO01014840.1:92209-112159 GCA_013400135.1 Rhinoptilus africanus
CCCCAGCAAAATTCTGAAAGGATTTTGAGGTGGTATAAATAAGATGATACCATCAGCTTTGTGCAGACTCCACATCTTGTGTGTCTGCTACTTCAGGAGATCTCGAGTGTTCACTAAAGGAGAAAAACATGTTAGTTTTGAGGTTAGCCAGTAAAGAAGTAAATGCTGTGTTATGAACGAATCATGGAATGTCAGAGTGGGGAGGGACCTCTAGAGATCATCTAGTCCAACCCCCCTGCTAAAGCAGGATTGCCCAGAGCACATTACTCAGGACTGCATCCAGATGGGAATGAAGATCACTGATGTTGCCTGTTGCCAAGAGGGTCTAAATGTCCCATTAAACCCCCTCCTTGGGGGAAATACTTTTGACTCTGTCAGAGCTTGTATTGACTCTTCCTGGGTATGAGCATGTTGGAAGGAATAAAATGAGGGAGCGTTTCTTTAAATGCATCTAGGATTTGTATGCTTTGAAGCACGGATTAGTTTCTGGGTTTGGTGGTTTTTTTTAGAGTTGTATCTTTGGCGGGGTGTGTGTGTTGTGCCCATGAAAGTCTGCTCTGATTTTGCAGAGTATAAAGTACTGGAAAAATATTAATATGCCAAGTGAAAATATAAAAAGCATTTATAATTTTATGTACAAACATATATATATACCTCATGACATACAAAAAATAAGCATATTTACATAAGATGTAAGGTAGAAACAGATTTATACTTTGTATTGAACCACTAGAAAGTGATATGACGAAACTCAAGAGACCTTGGTATTCTTACAGGCTCCAAAGAGGAATGTTCTTCAGTGGTTATGGGCTGCTCTGCCTGTGTTCCACAGTTTTTACCCTTTTAGTATCATTCTTTCCATTCTTTTGGATTCCAGTCTTACTACCATTTCCCATCCATGTTCCTTTGATAGTAGGAGTTTACCCAAAATTGTGAGCTGTCTGAGCTCTGTTTGCCTCTTAGAAGAGCAACCTGTAGAAGATATTTCTGCGGACTTTTACTATATTAGCAATACTTCCTAAGGAGAACAAACTCCTAGACTTAATCTGCTTCGAGACTCATGCTGCTATTAAAAAATAATGAAAAACTAGAAAAATCTCTGTATAGTAATGTGGAGCTTTATATCATCATGTGGATTTCACAGCCATGTGCTGTTTTATTTTGGAGTTTTCCATTACAAAATGCACATGTGCCAGATTTAAAATTATTCTTTTTATGATGGTGTGGAGGGAAAGCATGAAGGCTAATTGTGAGAGTGAAGTTTTGCATATTTTTGGCTGCTGAAGCTGATTTAAGCAATTATAGCTTCTAGCTGTTTTGTCTTTTATGGTATAGTTTGTCGCTCACTTGTGCGTTTTTAGGGCTGTGCTAAAATTTGTTACAAAGGCTTTCAGTTTAATGTTAGTAAGAAGGGTGACTGTTTTATGAAAACTTAATAGAACTGTGTGCAGTAAATTGTTTCTCAAAGACATGTTGTGAGTATTGTGTGTTTTCAGTTTTTAACTTTTTCTAATTCTGTTTTTTTAAGACTCCCAGCATAAAACCAGCGCCACCACCCCAACCGAAAAATCAGGTCAGCTTGTCAAAGGAGTTTCCTGTTTCATCTGGGTCTCAACATAGGAAAAAAGAAGCAGATAGTGTTTATGGAGAATGGGTTCCAGTTGAAAAAGGCAAAGATGACGGCAAGGATGATGTTTTCCCTAAACCATCCATTGAGGTAAGGAAGGGAAGGAAAGCGTATCATATAAGAAAACCAAAACCATTATCTGGTCAGTCTGCTATCAAATTGCAGTCTACCAAAAAAAACCGCTTACATAGGTAGTATCCAGCACTTTAGTGAGCTAATTATTTGAACTGCTGTGGTCTTTGAATTTGGTTGCCGTGTTCACATGGGTAATGACAAAAGCAACCTGTACCTGTACTGTGTGCTTTTGTTAATTAGTGACTTCTCTGTCTCCAGACTAGAATTTAAACTTTTACTTGAAGATGAAAAGCAAGTTTCCTTCAGAGGTTAAAACCCTAAGTTGAGACTTTCATAATAATGAATTTAATAATAATTGAAGTTGTCCTACCAATCTTAAAGCAATAACACTACATTGAAAGGTAATCCATTAAAAATAGTTTTGAAAGTAGTTTCTCAAACTGCGGCTTCATCTGGATGTATCTAGTAATTTTTTAGCTTTACAGTCACACTTTCTCACCTAGTTGTCTTCCATGTGGCCTTCCAAAGGAAAATCTAATTGTATGTATAATAAACTGAAAAAAAAAAAGCAAACGTTTTTCCCCTTGAAATGTCTTAAAAAGGATAGGTTGTGGGGTTTTTGTAATTAAATATTTAAAACAGATGTAAATTTTTTCAAGTTGATGTTACCTTACTCCATCTAAAGACTTATTTTCATACCTTTCAAAGTGAATGAACAAAAAAGCCTTGGCATCAATTTCTGATGAAGCAATCTTTCCACTTGGTGCTTTTTGTTTTTCAAGAACTTTCTGAGATTGTACAGTTCACTTTCTGAAGCACAGAAGATATTTTCTTCTGTGTCTGCAGCACCAAAAGCACAGTAAATATAACTCATTCAACAGCTATTTTCATTGTATACATCAGAGTTTGACAGTCAGGTACCCAATTCATTGTTCCCTCAGTGTAGATGGTAACTGCTGTTTGGTCTTTTTATGAACCACTGATAATACAAACATTCTGAAATGCAGAATGTCATTCCCAGTTACTAGGCTATATGTAGAAAGTCCAGAGCACAGAAACATTATATACTAGCATTTGGCTGTTTTTTTACCAAGTTGTAAAAAGTCTTGTCCTTCAAATGGTTAATGATACGCTCGTAGTTGAGGTGAGCTCTCTAGATGTATGCATCCAGGTTGCCAATGACACTAGGCTTGTGTCTTTGACAAATTGGGTTGGCTAAGCAATGATGGTTTGTGTATTGATTATGTAGAAAAGGCCTTAAAAATTGACATTGGAGTAAATATATTAAACCTAACTTTCTTTCCTTTCTGTCATGTGTATCTTTATAAAAGCTTGTAACAATGTTGTCTGTTTTTATATTTTGTAAATAAATATTTCTATTTGCATTTACCTTAACTTGGTTTGTGTTAAGGGTGATTTCGAGGGTCATTAGCTGACAGCAGAGCATACCGTCCCCTTGGGTTTGACAATCCTTAATTTTGAAATACAGGAATACTCTTGTAGTAGCAGCATCCATGTATGTTTCTTCAGGGAGTTTGAAAGGTAACAGAGTGCTTCTCTGCTTAATTTTTTAAATGCTTATGAGGACTCTTTGTGGATGAAATGGCTTCCTTGTAGCAAAATAAACCAGATAAGCTCCCTTCCTGTTGCACTAGGGTAGTTGGGGAGTGTGCGTGGATCTTCAGGAAGTTTAACATATAATTTACCTCCAGTCATTGTTACTAATTTTGATTAGCAACAGATTATCAAGATAATCTGATTGTAACAATTCTGATGCAAGTCTACATTGACATCAAAAAACACGTAAATGGTTTTATAGTTGCGTTTCTATTCAAGTCATAGAATTAGTTACCTGAAGAAGCAATCTGAAAGGGCCCTGCTAGTATATTACGAATTGTTTTAATAAAACATTATAGTCTTGATATAGTGGTTTGTGGTAGTAGAAGGTGGAGGAAAAAATCTTGAGTAATCTGAAGTATCAGCATGTCTCTAGAAGGCAGAGAAGCCTATGAGAAAGAAGCTGTATTTGAAAGTCTGAAAGTATAGATTTGAAGTGTTGTATTTAATTTGGAGTACACACAGGTGACTATTATGCAGAGAAGCCATCATGATCTAAAAAAGCAGTACATGCATTTGATGTATCGGTGGACCTGTGAAGTGTGTCAAAAAAGCCTGCTTTTTGTTGTCAGCCTCTTTCTTCTTGCTTCAATATTTGCAATTTGTGTCTGTGGGAAAGATGTTATTAAAAGTAGGATCGGAAAGGCAGACCTCTTACAGAGAATAGCATGCTGAACTTGAAACTGTTTTACTTGACTAAATAATAACAACTTTTCATACTTCAAGCAGAGCTATTTTTTTTTTCAAGATCCAAAGCTGCCATCGAGTGTCTTGACATAATACAAAGCCATGATGGTTTCCAAAATGGTGACTGACCATGTGGGGAAAGTGTATGGGAATTCTAACTAACCAGGGTATCTACTAATAGGCCCCAGTCCGGTAAAGCACTAAAGTACACATGTGTGTTTTAAGTATGTGAGTGGTCCCAATGTGGTTTCAGTGGACTGCTTGCATGCCTATGTGTATTGCTGGATTGAAGCTTTTGGTGAGTAGAATAACTTTTATTTATCTCCTGAACAAGTTTCACAAAAAAGACATTAAAGAATTATTTTAACTATATAAGGGGAACTTATTAACACAAGGAAGCTTATATTTTAAACAGGTGTTCTTTTACGTATGTGACTGTCATGTTAGGTGATTGTTAGAAAATCTTATTTTCTTGTGCCTTGTTTATGATCTGTGTTTTTGTCAGCTGGGACAATAAATAAACGCTGAAGTCACCTTCATAGACGCATAGGACTTCTGGGATTTGAAATCCGTCTGGGGCAGTGCCAGATGTTTCAGTAGTGATCTTCCCAAAGGAAGTTTTTTTTGTCCTAAACAGTTAAAAAAAATCCTCTATCTTAAAATAAGATTTAATAGCCAGAGTACAAAAATAATTAATCTGTTTTATGCAATTGCAGACATTTGTGTTTGTCTCTTAATGTTCTTCAGTATTTACAGAATTCTCATCCTGGTTCCTATGACAAGGATTTTGTGGATTAATTGTATTTTTCTGATCAGCAAATTCAATTTTAGATCAGTTTCTTCTACTGGCCCTTTATTCTAACAAAATGTGTGAGAGGCTAATGTTATTGAGATAGTGACTAACAAAAGATACAAGTCTCTTGTAAAACAAATTTAAAAGAAAATAATAATTAAACCATCACTTACTTTGTGTCTATATGCCACCTGCCCTTTTGGTTACTGGGTTTCTTCTGTGCTTCATACAGTTCCAGCCCTTTCATCCTCCTTCACATGCTCGCAATTCCAAAGAAAGTTCACTTGTCTCTGAGCGCTATTCTTTTTCTCCTCAAAATAGAATGATCCATAAAATGTATATCATCTGAAGAAGAAGGCACAAGTCATTTTAAAAAAGAGCTGTGTACTAGCCATAATTTGTTACATCTTTATATCCCCAAATATTTTTGATTTCTCCATTTATTGCTTTGCACAGAGTAGAGGTTTGCATTAAGCTTCTTCATTTGCTCCCTATTTTTATCTGAATGACTCTAATGAGTATGTGTGAGATAGTTCCAAATTTATTTTTCTTTAAATTTTATGCTAGTTCAGCAGCACAGATCTAAATAATCTTTCCAAAACCATCAATTTTATGAGCTACCAGTTTGGTTTTACTTTTATGGAGGTCTGTTTCAGGCTGAAGATTAAGATTCAAAACACTAAAAGCGAGTTCATGGAATTACATGGGATTCTTGCTGTAATTTTTTTATATGTTTAACTTGACGTTTTAGTGTGACACAATAGTAGGATCCTCATGTGAACAGCTCTGTGTGAAGGCTTTTCTTTTTCTAATTCTTAGCTAAATTACATCTAATTCTGTTGGTTGTTGAGATTGCATTGAATAATATACTTCTCTATTTAAGTATTATACACCAGAACTTTTTGTGACAAAATAGTTTGCTGAAAATAACTCTTCTGATTTTTTGTATGCATGGGTGATATTAAATTATCAGGGTGTTATAATTTAATTTAAGATATTGTATTTGTTTAGGAAAGCCCATATTGTGTATACTTAACAAGTAGTCCCAGGATTTTAAGTTGCCTATTTATATATCAAACTAACTATTCAATGTGTAAAACAACTCTGTAGTGTCTGTAGTACATTGTATTTATTCTGCAGCAGCTTTTTCCATATCAAATGGATATTATTGTGGTCTGATATATTTTTAAAAATAATCTTTTTCTTCCTAGGGCGTGGACATAACTACAGCTATGAATGATCGAGCAGTGGCTCAGAAAAGGCTTAATGAAAACACGTTTGATTTGGAGGCCATGTGCATGTTAAATCGTGCACAAGAACAGGTATGTTGCACTTTTTCATCATTGTTTTCATGAACTTAAAGAAAGTACATGCTCACCCTTCATACCAACTGATTTTTCATTATGTATTTAAGTACAGGTTTTTGTAAGGCCGGTTTATGGGCACATGTTTAAAAGTTCTGCCTTTATTTTGCACTTCATAACACTATTTTGAGGATAAGCAAACTGTGAACAATGAACTTGCCAGACTGAGCTCAGGCTTTAGGGTTGCTATACAAAGGTGCTCAGCTTTTTGTAACGTCTGCTTACAAATGAGTGGTAATGAACACAGCAGTAAAATTAAGTGAGGAATCATTATAAAAATTATTGGGAAGCAACAGAGGAATTGCAAAGGAAAAATGTGTACATTTTTATTTTAGTCTTACATTTGACTTTTATTTTTCAGATTGACGCCTGGGCTCAATCAAACTCCATACCTGGCCAGTTCACAGGAAGTACTGGAGCACAGATACTGTCCTCGGATGAGCTGACCAACAGTGGTCCCCAAGCATGGATTAGAAAGGTAGAAGTTACACACACATACTTGTCTAACTATCACATTTTAAATAGCAGTGGAAGTATTGGAAAATGCAAAAAATATGCCTTAAATATTTGTGGTAATGCATGTGTCAAATGCAACAGGTTGAGTTAAATCATTGTCTTTTGATCAATCTAGATACTTGCTGCTGATGTGTCCATTTTGTTGTGCATTAAGATGTTGTTCATGACATAGAGTACTTCAATAAGGTGTGCGTCTGGTATTTTAATCAGATTGGTTCTGATATACTGTTACCTTACACTGAAATTCCATTCATGATACTGGTATGATTGCAGTGGTAGGTCCATCACTACTTTCGCAGGATTGGGACAGGTGAGGCAAGGTTTGATCCTGATGTTATCGAAGTGATGTTTTGGCATCAGCTTCAGTGAACCAAGTCCCAAACAGCCATTTTGTTTGACTTGGTTCTATTTGACTGCTGCTTTGCCTCTACTTCTAGTGTTTTCTGGGAGCCAAAGATTTGCAATATTAAACGAGGAGTTGCAGTTGGGTTAATAAGTTGAATGTCATCCTACAGTGAAATAGTTACCTCTTGCTGCAGAGTAAAACTGGCTTATTTTGAGGGTGTGGTGCGTCATACATACATGCGGTTTATAAGTTTGATAATTCATGCTTCATCTTTGAAACGGAATACTAAACTCTTTCAAGAAGTAGAACTGAGGAATTCAAGCAATATCCACCTTTCAGGCAAGAAGAATAATGAGTTATGGCGGTCAGTCTTGCAAGTAATGTAATTGAGTGTATGCTATATCTGCTGATCTTTCCAGAACGCAGTGTTAAGACATCCCTTAAAACTGGTAGGTTAGGTTTGAGTCTTAGCTAGAATTGTCCATAAAAGTTGGTATAAACTGAACACAAAAGTCTGGAATTACAACATCCTAAAATTAGACATATTTTTGCTAGGATTCACTAACTTGTTTTTCCACTTTATATAGCCAAGCAATACAGAAGGCCAGGCAACAAAGAGATCCAAGCTACTTGCTAGATAGGAATCTTTTTGGATCTCCTCAGTATTAATACAGAGCAGAGATAATATAGTCTTATTTTAACAATTACTAGCTTTTGAGAGTGTAACAAAATCTTGGCTTTGATGATTACAATGATTGTCCCTAGTGGAGGAACTTAAAAATATAAAGCACTCATCAGGGGTGTGTATTGTTAAGAAAAAGAGAGCTTCTCCACCGCGAGGCTTGTGAAAGCGATGAGCAAGCCTAGGAGGGTTCTCCCTTTCTGCAGGACCTTGAGTGGTTTCCCAAAGAAACAGAAAGGAAGGATCTTTGGTCATCTCTTTCCCAAGCCTCCTACTCTTATTGCGTTTCCATTCCTTGAGGTTCTGTGTCTTACAGTGCCTTACAGTGACAGGAGTATTCGTTAACAAAAATTAAGTGAAAGCAAACATGTTTTCCCCCCGTCTTTTAACTTCACTCTGCTCTGCTTAAAAAACCTCAAACAAATAAAACCAAAACCCAAACAAGACACTTTATAGGGAGAAAATGAGAGAAGAGTCTGGTGTCTGGCTTGTGAGCATGACTGCTGTGAGGAGCAGAAGCACATTGGAACATTTTATTGAATCTAGAAATCATAGTGAGCCAGCAGAAACACTTCTGTTCTTCTCACAGCTGTACAAATGTAGCGGTTTGCAGTAGTAGCTGTCCTCCCTAGCAAGCATCATGTAGTTTGTCAGAAAGGAGGCTGCTACTGGAAACAAGAAGAGTTGTTGGGTGAAGAAGACAAGGACGCAGTCCTCTTTCCTGCTCTGGCATTCCTCAGCTTGACTTCTGCTCTTTCCAGGTTCCATATTTGCACGCACATTGCCATCAAACTCATGAGATGACAAGTAGTTACAGTCATGCGCCCTCCACAAAATGCATTAGGGGCTACACAAGACTCGTCCTGTGGGGGTTTTTTGTTGTTTTTTGGGTTTTTTTTAGGAACGGTGGGGCCTGTGTAAACCTTCACAAAACTTAGGTTTGATGAACTTAATGTGGAGTCACATCCTGTGGTTAGAGAATGATTCCACAGAAAAAAGTGAAGTAGGGATGGGTTATGACTGCATGTTATCTTTCTCAGTGACATGAATGCAAACCAACCATGAAATGCAAAGTATAGATTGTATTTTACTTAGGTACTTGAAGTTGTGTAACTTAGTTCCTGTTAATTATGCGATGTAGCACTGAAAAGTCAGGCTTGTATTCCTTTTTTTTATCCTAAGAAAATGCATTTTAACATTAAAAAAACCCTTAGTATTTGTAAATTTTCCATCTGCTAGTAGGGCTGTGGAGTTTCTTGATGCGTGTTGTGTGTGTAACTTAATGCACATTTCTGACGGAAGATGTGGTTTACTGAAGGCATTTTGCTTGGGAGAGTGCCATAAGCAATTGCCATAAGAGGAGTTGTGGACGTGCACTTTCAGCAGAAACAGAGCCCAATGTCAGCTAGTCACTTGTGTGTCATTAAACAAAGGATGAGAACATCTGCAGACGCTGTGCTTGACAGAATCACAAAACTAGATAGATGGAACAGAACAGAAGAGCGGTGTCAGGAGGGGAGAAAAATTGAAGTACTCTTGTTTGATAAGGACTGTCTTCACTTTGCATTTCTTGGATTTCAGCTTTGGTTTTTTATACTTTAAAAAGATTCTGGAGAGGTAATATGTACTCAAACCAAAATATGCCTGCAGTTTCAATTTTATCTCAATAAAGTTTTGAGGGAATTAGTTACTGAAGTGGTTAATGTTGGCATACTTGAATGACTGACATACCAATTAGAAGTATGGTTTGTTTTTCTAAGTAATGTGCTAATTCATGGTGTTCATGCATAGGGTTCTGAGCAGTATTCATAAAGGAATCATCTGTTGTTAGGTTTCTTGTATAATTTAAACAGATTTATGAACAATATTATCTTTGTCTTTTGAAAAGTGGTTTCTGTTTCAGTTTATCATTGTTGGTGTAATCAGTTCACAAATATGACTTACTTGTTCTAGAGGTTGCTTCTTTTTTTTTTGTTCCTTTTTACTTACAAATGCACTGTGCTGCTGAATAAATGTCCAATCAGAGGAAGTGGGCAAATTTTTTTTTTTCAAGCAATTTCTGTTGAGGTCTACTTACTCAGACTTTCCCATGCTCACCACTAGTTTCTGGATTTATCAGCTTAATTCTGTTGTCTAAACTTGCTCTCCAAACCAAGATTTTTTTGCAACATTTTATGCGCACAGGGTAATGTTTGAGATCTCTTTCATTCAGTTGTGCTAAAGCATGACACATAGTTTTACAACAGCTGTAGAGTGCTCTGCTTTCTCTAGCAAGTTCGGAAAAGTTAGTGTCACCTCCATTCTTCCACAATCATAGCGGATGAGCAAAACATTACCTCCATGCTAATGATAGAGGTCAAACTAAGTCTTGTAATTGTCATTTGCATAAGCACTGCTGACCTTCTATCAAGGCCACTTGTCAAAACACTCGTATTCCTATTGCCTTTTATGACACAGTGAACTTTTGGAAACAAAGGCCACAGGGCAAGGCAGATCAACTGTATGTTAGTTATATTGAACTGGCTCCCTGTTCAGTCCTCAAAAGGTGGGGTTTTTTCCCCAGTTATCCTCAGCTTGCTTTCTCCTGATTATTGTATGCAAAAACTGTGAACAGAAATCCTGAAGCTGACTGTGAGCCTAGTTTTTGTAAGCCATTTTATGGGATTCTTCAGAAAGGTATTCTTCCTCTTGTATTGAGGAAGGAATGTGGCTGCTACTAAAAGTGCCAGTTTATTTAATGGAAAATTCAGCTACTTTGCAAAAGTTTTGCCAAAGATAGCTTCTTCCTGGTACTTGACTAAGAGAAATTCTTCGGAGTTAGTCTTAAAGTGATCTTTAAGACAGCCCACTGTGCTGTAGCTGAAACTGTCCACCTAATGCCTTTAAGGCTTTGCCGTCTTTTGCGCAATAAATTATTGCTCAAAAGAAATAAACCTCCGTTATGACAGAACTTGCATTCTAGTGCCATGTCAACATTGTATTTTTTTAGAGAGCAGAAATTAATGATGTATTTTAAGATCTCTCAAATAATTATGGCTTTAATATTTGGATGTTGTGGCCCAGAGACAGCTGTTGCAGTTAAACGACGGTGACTGTCCAACTTGTATTGTCTTTCAGAAAAAAAAAACCAGTAGAAACATCTTGCAGATGTGAATTTCTTGTATCTGCTTGTTTAAGCTCTTAAATGTTAATTCAGGCATTCATGTCCCCCCAGATTGGTTGCCCTAACAGAGCTTTAAAAGAGGAATAGTTTTAATTAAAATGACTAAAAAACCTTCTTAAATAATCAGGTTTTATTCTGTGGCCTTCTTTTTAAAGAAAAAACGTTGACACAAGAACATGGCTTATTAGTTGGCTCCATCTGCTGGCAGAATGGAAGTGTGCTTTATTCGGCTGACCTTTAATAGAATTTAGAGATAAAAAGATGAGAAAAATCATACTACATTTTCATGCAGACTTACTCAAAATTGAGATGAATGAATGAAAGAGAACAGTTATTTTAAAAATAATTAGTTAATTCCAGCAACAGTAACCAAATGCTTAGAAACCTGGAGTTTTACTGTATTAATACTCTTCAATTTGATATCCTCCTTGTGGGCCAGATCTGGAAGGGTACATAACTGCTAAAAGTTATGCAGGGCAACAAAGCTGGTGAAGGGCCTGGAGAATAAATCTTATGAAGAGCAATGGGAGGAGCTGGGACTGTTTAGTTCAAGGAAGAGGAGGCTGAGGGGAGACCACATCACTCTCTACAACTACTTGAAAGGACATTATAGAGAGGTTGGTGCTGGTCTCTTCTCACAGGTAATTAGTGATGAAACAAGAGAGAATGGCTTCAAGCTGCAACAGGGTACGTTTAGACTGGATGTTAGAAAACATTCCTCACAGAAAGAGTGGTCAGACACTGGAATAGGCTGGCCAGGGAGGTGGTGGTGTCACCATCCCTGAGTGTGTTTAAGAGTCGTTTAGCTGTGGTGTTGGGGGATATGGTGTAGGGGAGAGCTTTGTAGAGCGGGGTTGGTGGTGAGACTCGATGATCCCAAGGGTCTTTTCCAACCTGAATGATTCTATGACTCTAAATAATTTTGTGAGGCTTGGCCTTTTATTATTTTTGAAACTGAAAGGAAATGTTTATCTTGCTTCTCTGCCCTTGTTAAGGTTTGTACTATTTTTACGTTTTCAAATGTAATTGTAAACACAGCACTAGTTTTTACCCATACTCTATTAAATCATGGGCTGAGTGAAGTTGTCTGTCCTTTAAATTATAAAAAAATAGAGAATAAATTGTGCAGGTGACATTAGAGATTTATATTCAGTTTATTATTTAAAAACCAAACAAACTGAAAGAACTTTTTTCCCCTGCTGCAAGGCCGCCTTTGCTTCTTCAGTAAATGGAATCAAAGTAGGCTTCTCCTGGCTCCTTTCATATTGGTACCAGAATTATTTCATTTAGCCTTTTAGTGTGATGCACAAGTACAGCTGTTCTGTAATGAAACAAACCTTTTCATTTCTAGTTCCTTGTTTTCTCAGTTCTGTTGTACCTATTTAAGAGTCAGCATCATGTAAGAAATTCCTACTAAAGTTATCAGATAGGATTCTGAATTCACACATTAGAAGAGGTGTTTTTAATAAACTGCACTTTGGAATCTAAAACTCTTTATTTTCAGTATCTGGAATTTGTTCAGGCACTGGTAATCCCTGTGTAGGAACTGGAGGCTTTGATTTCTAACAACAAATGCCAGGATTTTGATTCTGTTCTCTCCTTTCTACACCACCCCTAACCCCTGAATTAGTACATTTACAGGTGTGGTGAGAAAGCTGTGTAACATTAAAATGACCTCATCAAGAAATTGCGTTCTGTCATTTGTGAACTGAACACACGCTGGTGATAATGAAACAGATGTTTATATTGAAAATTCTATCATTGCAAAGCAGGTGCAAAAGAGGAAACGGAACCCAGGGTGACATTGACTGGGGTTTGTATCATTCTCGGCATGGTTGCCCTTTTCTTATGAGAGGTTCCTGGAAAAGAGAGGGGAGGATGAAAATGGAAGTAAGTAAAAGCCGTTCTAGGTGTATAGATTGAGGCAGTTCGTATCAAAGAAAGTGATTGTCTCTGTGTACACACACACACTGCATGGTCTGCACCGGTCAGAGAAAAGCTGAACTGGAGAGGTGCACTTAGCCTCTCTACTCTTCCATCGGAGCACTTTGTTACTAAATGCAGCACCCAGTTGCATGATTGATAGGTATTTACTGTTTAATAGGTAAATATTTGGAGAAGTCCTGCCACAATCTTCAGCAATTATTATTAATTTTTTTTTTTACTTTTTTAACATCATGTATATTGGGGATTACACACACGCATCATTAGCGTGTGTCAGTTGGCAATTTGAAATCCCCTTAAAAATATATTATCGTGAGTCTCTGCAAAAGTAAGACTCTGGTTTTGTTTACGTACAAATTGAAACCGAGGACCCGTCAGTCCTTTGTCCAAATCTGGGAAACGCTTACTTTTGCAAGCACAACTCCAAGGAGAAAAAAACCAAACCAAAAAACCATTCTATTAATTTGCTTTGATAGTAAATACGATTTTCACAACAATACTAGGCATTGTATCAGCTAACCTACTATGCAAAATAACTGATGGACTTATCAGTGCCAGTGTGTAAAGTTGTATATTTTAAGGCAAGCAATTTTTTGCTGTGATGGAAATGATTGACTTACTTACTTGGGTCAGCGGGGGGGGCAGAAGAGAGATGATAGTTCACAGAATAACCTGTGAACTTTCACCCCTCTATATGGAAACTTGTTTCAGGGTCAAATCCTTGTAGCTGCCTTCTTGCCACGGTCAATGCCAGCCCTACTATTCACAACACTGCGGCCATCGAGGCCTAGGTACGTAAACATTTAAGGAGTTTTTAAAGTTCTTTACATCAAAACAGATTTTTAAAATTTCTGTTTATAAGCTTTCACCATTTAACAAGTATTATGTTAATGATGATTTGAAAGAATGTGAAGACTACTGCTGCTAAACTGTGTGGCTAAGCGCCTTTTTTTCCTTTAAAAAAAGAAAAGAAAAACCTGTATATTTCATGTGGATTGTCAGAGTAGAACTTGAATGTGCAACTGCTGTATAATAAAATGGGGAAACCTTTTTTTTTTTTTTTATATTTAAAATACGCCTAAACACTATGTGAATGTCATTACTAAATGTGCTTGTATTTTGTTCAATAACTAGGTACACTTGGCACACATGGTGCCAGTTAAACAGTAAACACTGCCTCCTTTCACAAGATGAGAAGAGATGCATTGGAACCAAAGTAGCGTGTTTAAAAATGGACGGTTATCATTTTATTAAATACATATGTCTGAAATGGGTCCCTTGCCACTTTTGGATTGCATTAGCATTTTCTTAAGTTGTTCTTTTTTGAAAATACTGAGTTGTGTCTCGTGTGTCTGCGTGAATTCTGGTTTATACAAGATGTTAATGTATATAAAGCTAAGGTGTATTTTTTTGAATTGAGTCTGTGAAATGTTGTTAGAAACATTTTTTTGGAAGCTCCCACTTATTTTTTTAAATCCCAGTGCTAACTTTAGGACTTGTTTTACTTTTCTTTTTCTGGATAGGATCAGTTCTTAAGAGCAGCCCCTGTAACTGGAGGAATGGGAGCTCAACTGATGAGAAAAATGGGCTGGAGAGAAGGAGAAGGCCTTGGGAAAAACAAAGAAGGCAGCGTTGAGCCTATTATGGTCGATTTTAAGACAGATCGAAAAGGTGAGCCCTTCCTTAAATGTCTTACGGCAGTAAAAACTTCTCATGTCTGTTTTGGAGATAGGCCAGATAGCTTCAAAGTGGTAAGCTTTTTCTGGCTATAGCTTCACTGTGAAAATTAACAGAATGATGTAGACGATTTTGGTGCTGGTGTTTCAGGCCCTGGATTATATATGTAGGCTTTGTCCTTATGCCTGTGAACTTTTCCGGACGTTCTTTAACTTTCCCTAACCTTCACCTTCCATTTTAAAATGTGCTTCTCAGTGCTTCTGAAGTTTAGGGATGTGCTTCAGTTGGACGCATGGGGGAGGCATGGGCAGGGAAATGAATTGTGGAAAAGCCATTGTAGTTGGTCTAGAGAAAGTGGCTGAAGCAGGAATGGAGCAGGATAGAAGATTGAATAGTCTGATGTGTTTTAAACTGGGGAGAAGGATAGAGATGAGAGCTATGGAGTTGAGTTACTGCTGCCTTTCAGCTGAAGCCCTGACATGAATAGACTGTCGTGCTGATGTGTTTAGGGTCTTACAAATGGATTCTGCTTCCTTTCTTGTCCATGTGATTTCCCTGCTGTTCCATCTCCTAGTCTGATCCTGCTGCAGGCACCTCTGCTCAGCTGCAGTGATGTTTCCCTGATTGATTCCAAAGATTGCTTTAGCAGTCCTCTTCTCCTCTTTGTGTAGTCCGTGGCCACAGGGGGAGAACTGTTGCACTTGTCTCATTTGATTAAAAGGAACTATCCTTTTATTCACACGCAGTGTGGTTTATATGATTGGCCATCTCACCAGCATGTTCAGCAAGAGTTCTGTTTTCAGAGTGAATATTTATGAGAATTTTTTGTCTGAAATACCTGTACAAGTTCTAACCATTTTAAATACAAGATGCAGAATTTCAGCAGTCGAGATTTATGATTTAATTGTTGTATTATGCATGTTGCCAAAATAAGCAATTCAACACTGACTGTAGGCAAACTAACTCTTACTGTTCTTCTCCTAAATATTTTTAAAAACTGGGAACCATTAATATATGAAATAGGTCACATCTAATATTAAAGCATGAAAATACTTTGAATCATGAATTTGTGTCAACTTTTGTCAGTGCTCATAATTGAGCTCGTAAGAAAACAAGGCATATAAACGCAAGTGCTGTGAAGTTTATTTGCAGAGATGCTGTTGGAGGAATCTTTAGGTGTCAAAATTGCTGATTCTCAATAGATAGTTCAAATCTGCTCAGGTGACCAAGCTAGCAGTGAAAATATAATTTGAACATTTAAATATTAAGTGCAAAGAGGTAGAAAATGAGAAGGCAGGCCTACATTATGAAAGTACCCATTGCTTGCTTTCTGCGTTCTAAAGACCTTCTAGCAGCGTAATACGGTTTTATAAATAGAGAAGTGCAACAGTCTGGAAGCACTGAACACAGGAATACAGACATCTTCGTTTTGTACAAATAATGACCAAACTGCTTCTCAGCTAGTTTTCTTCGTGTTGTCTTGTAAAGTTCTCACTGCTGGTAAAGAGTTCTGTCATTTTAGCTTGATTAATATCAGTCAGAGAGAAGAAAACGGTCATTTTCAGTTTAATTTTGTCAAGCAGCCTGCGTAACACAGGGCTGGATTTTTGTGGCGAGGAAGGAAGGGTTACCTCTCTTCATTAGGTTGATTGCTTCTTGTCACGTTATAGGAAAGAGGGAGTATTGCTGCACACCCGTGAACTCTTTGAACATTAAAACCATGTTGGTGGTACACAGCTGTGTCACAGCTCAAGTTCCCAGGTCTAGAAATGTGCCCCAGGATCCTCATGTGGCTTCTGACAGAGATTTGTTTAACGCCTGCAGAATTTGATACCGAAGTTTCAAGCATCAAGCCCTAAGGCCTGAGGCAGGATCAGGTCCTCATTGTGCCGGACATTCTGTAACAGAGTTTGTTCTTTCTGCTTCAGAATGCTCTTCAATAACAGCTAAAAATCTTAGATGCAGTTAAAGGATGCCTCTTCCTGGCATGTGATAGATCAATCTGAAACTACTGATACCCTTAGGGATGGTCAGGCTTAGCTCTCATTTCATAGTTTTAAAATATTTTATTATTATCATATATGCAATCTTACCTGATAATTTCCACCAAAAATCTAAAGGTGTTCTGTGTTGATAAAGAATAATCTGTAATGTTGAGACAACCAGTCTATAATAGAGGGAGACAACTCGAGTTCGGAAGAGGCTGCATGTTCCATGCATTACAAAGAATTGAGTTTATGACAAGTAGCTGAACAGCTTGTTCAAATATGAGTGTTCTTTAATGCTTAAAGGTATAAAAAGTAAAATTTTTTTTGAAGTTCTGCATGGAGGTTTAAAGAAAAGTCAGAAGCTTTTAAGGAGGAGTCTGTCTGTTACTAACTAACCAACCCATTTTTGTTTTGTAAGGGTTTGTTTTAACACATTTGTAGAACTTGTCCCCCAAATAAAATAGTATTTCTAGATGCAGGACCAAGCAGTTTGCTAAGGAGTTACTTGGGAGGCTGCACTAAGACACTAACCAAAAGCTTGGCTGCCTTTTCCATAGCTTTCCCTCAGGTCCTGTTTTTTCCAGACACTGAGTGAGATCACTGACACTTGTCTCACAGACAGCATTGAAACCAAACCCGTCTTGGGCTCTGCTGTCAGCCAGTATATTTTTGGTTGTCTGTATTCAAAGAAGCTTTGTCCTTCAGCAGAGCTTGTGGGAGTCCACTGCAGCTTCCTTGAAAATCCCTCTTGAGGTACCAGGGAGAAGATGTGGAAGACAAGTGTCAGTGACTCAGAGTGAGGGAGACATGGCATTAGTGCAGGGAATGACGTGAGAGGTTTTTTCTTTGGTGGAAATCTTTGGTTAGTTTGGATATAAAATTTGGTAATAAGGGGAAAAAAAACCCACAAAACTTTGTTTCAGTGATTGTTATCTATGAGGGTTTCATGCCACTTGAAAAGTCCCTGCTTAAGAGCTGCATGAGTGCTAGGACGAAAATCTGGTGAGGAGGGACGGATTTTCCTTTAAAGCAATACAAAACAAAATGCCACCCAAAAAAAGCTGAAGGAACAGGAAGAAACTGGAAACAATTGCAGTATCTCCCTGTCTTTATTCACCAAAGCCGGGAACAGAAACAAATGGAGGTAAGAAACAAAGTAATATTGAAGGACTGATGTCCTAGAAATCCTGAAAAAGCTATCAGGTATTTTGTTTATGTGTATTTAAGGTAATGGCAAAATGAATGGAAAGTAACTTGAGTGGCATCATGGATATTGGCATTTGATACCTTTTGGGCAATTGTTACATTTTATTTCTTACTCTTGCAAGATTTTTAAAAAGAAAGAGCTTTTGCTTCTCTGTTTCACAGTGGCTTCCATTGAAGCCTTGTGGTCTTTGTATTGGCTTGGGGCCCAGTTGCAAACTTTTCTGCTACTTTATATTCAGGTGTGATTGAAATCAGGGTAATTGGGCTGTATGCACGTAAAGGAGAGATATTTGAATGCCGTTAAATAGAGCACGTCTTCTAACAACACACCACTGTGTTAACTGTATTATAAAAGGGCGTACTAGGTACACTTATAATCGTTTGATGGAAATACCTCAAACACTTAATATGTTAGAGGCAAACTTTTAAGACAGTGGATGACTTTTGGGTTGCACAAACCAAATACTGAATGAGAGAATGTTTTTAAGTTTATCTCTTGCTCAGTGTTTCTCCAAAGGTGGCATGGAAAAGCAGGTGTTTCCTGACGCGCAGAAGACAACTCAAAGTTTTCTGCTGACTGGCTTGTTCACGGTCTTACTGGAGCAGTTGAGAAGAAAGTTATGTGTAGTATGGAGGAGAAAAAATGCTGGGAAAAAAGGAGGTTTGAAAGACTTCTGCAAAGACAGTTGTACGGTGTCTCCAGGTTTCATCTCCACTGATCGATGTTAATTGCTTTACCGATGAGAATATGGAAATCACGTGGGAATCATCAATATAAACTTTATTGTGTTTTGTTTAGGGCTTGTTGCTGTGGGAGAGAAGGCACAAAAGAGATCTGGACATTATGTTGTGATGAAGGATCTTTCAGGTGAGATTCTTACCCGTCTAAAAGAAAAAAGAAATCTCATTTAAAATGATTGCTTTGATATCAGCACTGAAATTTCAAATGCGTTTTATCTTTAGGTAAACATCCAGTTTCTGCGCTGATGGAGATCTGTAACAAAAGAAGATGGTCACCACCTGAATTTGTGTTGGTGGATGATAGTGGGCCTGATCATCGCAAACATTTTATCTTTAAGGTGTGTTTGAGTTTCCTTGGCTGCTGTTGGTTTCTCTGTTAAAGGTGATGTAAATGTCTGTGTATATTTGTGTATAAACGTGTGAGCCACCTCAGGGGTGGCTGAGGACTGCTGATTTCCAAGTCCTGTTTCTGGGAAGGCCAAGTGGGAGCTCTCAAGCACATTAATATGTGAATCTCTCAAGAAGCACGCTCTTCCACTTCCTGCTAAAATTCTTAACTTGTGTGGTGTCATATTCTTGCTCTACTTGCAGGTGTGGTTTGAGCCTTACTGTTGTAAAGGTAGCGAGCAAGATTTAGTTACTTTTGTCCTTCGGTTGTCTTACGATGTGGGCTTTCTTTTTTGTGTAATACCCTGTGTTAGCAGTAACTATTTGGAAACGATTGTGCTTACAGACAGATGCAGATTTTGTCTGCCCCTAAAGAGGAATTACATAAAGAATGCGCTTAAAGGAGCTGCACAGCGCTGTCTCGAAATGGAAGTGAAGTGGCACTTTCTAACACCTCCTTTTTTTTCCTCCCCCTCTTTCATAAACAGGTGAGAGTCAATGGAAACGAATATAGGCCTACTTTTGCCAGCCTTAATAAGAAGCATGCTAAAGCCACAGCAGCAACTGCGGCTCTCCAGGCGATGGGACTTGTACCAAAGGAAAGCATGGTTAATACCACCATGTTTAGGAGTGCCTCACACCGCTAGATATTGTTTTTTATATTGACATTATTTCAGATAATTTTACTCTGCACAAAAATGGTATTTGCCCTTTCATGTTGTAAATACATTGGCAATTCCCACCTTGTAAAAACTGTACAGACACCTTCAGGTTTTTCTTTTGTACCATCAAAATGTATTTAAATCATACTTAGTTTTTGGTATGTTTATATTGTTTACATTAGTGATGTAATTATTTCTTAAACGACTAAATCAGACGACAGACTCTGGAGGCATCAGTAATCTAAACCCTTGTTTTAAAAAACTCATGCAATTTCTCTTCAAGACAGAATGTTAACACTTTCATACTGTTTTGTACTACGCTGCGGTTTTCCCTGGTCTCGGTAAAGCTCCTGGCGCACTTTTGCCAACAGCTTGGTAAAAGGTGTTGCGGCGGCTTCACCTTAGTCTAGTCGAGGCTGGCGTGTACTGCTGGACAGATACTGGGCCAGTACCGTCACCCCCGCTTGTTTTGGGG
>VXBO01014840.1:112201-146942 GCA_013400135.1 Rhinoptilus africanus
GGGGGGGGAGGCGTTAACTGGGTGGTGCACCGTGACTGGCCGTACAGCCCATACTCTAGGACAGACGTGATTAGGCAAAAGACTTGGCTTTCAAAAAAGGGATGGCAGAAAAGTCCAGCAATGGAACCGAGGAGACTTGTGATGTAAAGGTGACTCTCCCTGCATGTTCTAAGAGAGGGAGGTGATGGAGTTGTCTATTCCGAACAAATTAACACACTGCCTGATGTTGATTGTATGAATTTGTGGTTAATGTGAATTTTAAACTCTAACAAATCTACAACTGGATTTGGGGGGGTGGGGGGGGGAGGAGGGGATAGAATGATGCTTAAATTGTTGTACCCAACTTGGTCAATAAAGCAGCACAAGTTCATAATCTTAAACACTGGTCAGTAAACAGTAATTAAAATGTATGCCAAAAGAACTTTTTGTAGAAACGCACAGTATAAAAGTACACTTTGTGAAGATTATCAACAGCTGTTTGGGTTGCAGAATCAGGTCTAGTCATTAGTGGTGGCTTTCGACTATAACCAAATTAACTCCTTGGGCTTAAATTTTCCGTAATGGTACTCTGCTCTCAAGGAGACAGCCTGATCCAGAGTTTTGGCAGTTTGACAAGGGAGAGGATGTAGAAAGCTTTTCCTCCTTTTTTCTTTTTTTGTTTAATTTAAGAAGTATTAGTACTTTAGCTACGTGCACTTTGAATTGGAAAGGGCATTGTACGCCTCTTGCCAGATTTGACAGAGTTAAGAGCCGATTGCCAGGATTTACAGACTCCGGTATTTCGGGTGCTTATTTCAGAAAAGCCTTTTCGAGGTCTCTTTGTTTGACCGGAGCTTCCTCTGGGACAGGAACAAAATACAGTTTGTACACAGCAAGGCTGGGCTCAGGCCTGAGGTGAATGACCTTTGCAGGGGTAGGAGGACCGCGGAGGTGAAGAATTACTAGTCCCTCCTCTTCCACTGAGTAAGGTGATTTTGGGTGTGTTCTGTCAGCCGTTACGGAACAAGGTGTCTGTCTCTGCCCTCAAGGGACAAGGATCGATGTCTGATATTTGTGTACAGCAGAGAAATTGTATTTGATTCTCCACCACACGCTTCTGAGAAATAAAGCCCCTTCCTAGTCTGTCGAAGCGCTCTAGAAATGCCTAAGTTAATCTTTAATTTTCATGGACGTAGTTGTCTTTAATTAAACGTTTTTTCCCTTTGGCTTCTCGCCTTCAGTCTCTGACTAAGTATTTGAAGATCTCCTTGCCTCGTTTGCTGAACTAGTTGGAAGGTGTGTAAAAAAACCCAAAAGTAAATACGACGGTGCGGCAATGGAAAGATCTGCTCTGAGAGAACTGGGTGTTGCGTGGGTCTTGGCTGAAGTCTGGCTTCTTGATGTACGACTTAATTAACTTGGGATGTGGGAGCGGATCCTAATCAGACTTTTGTTTAAACGTCTGGTTTGACAGAGCTAAACCACAAGAGATATTGATCATTGTGTTTAGTCTGCGGTGTCCATGTCAGCACTGGTTTCGCAGCTGTACAGTGTCAAATCGGGGAAAGCACAATCTCTTGTTCTGTTCTTTGTTTTGGGTCCGTGTTCCTCATGTATAATGTAAAGCTACGTCACAGCAGCAAGGAGCAGATGAATTCAGTCCCGTTGGAGACTCCATTTTAAAAACCACACAACCGTTTGGGAAAGCCCTGGATTTCATGCCTTAAAGATGTGGTACTGCATGTGGATTTAAACTTCGGTCTTAAGGAAGACTTATAAAAAAAGAAAATAATTAAGGTCTGTAATACCCTAATTATGACCGTTCTTGATTTTGAGGTTTCTGTTTTAGTTTCATTCTTTGTTGTTTTAGAACGATACATGAATCTAAAGCTAGTGCAGCGATGTGCTTCTGTTAAATTTGTAAATTTGAATCGGCTTGAGTGTCCTTTGCATGCAGGAATAGATAAGTAGTGACATATTAAAAAGAACAACTAGGAAACGCTCTTTTGGAACCTGGTTATTTATGCAGCGCTTCAGCTATCCTAAAGGTGGATAGGCTGTGGCTCTGCCCATGGAAGACGTGATCTGTTTGGCTGTTGGGATTTCCTTTTCCTGCAGAATTATTTTCCTAGAAGTCACCTCACTGGAAGCGCTTCTGATTTCCCTGGCATTTTGAAACAGGTGCCCCAGAACCGATGGCCAGCTGCCACCCGAACGATTTCTTGGCAGCCTTCGAAGCTGTAGTTTTTAAAAAGGACTGGAGGAGCAGGAAGGTGAGACTCCTATGCCTTGGAAGTCTTGATATTGCCTCCTAAAGGGCAAACACTGTATGAAATTGCCTTAAGCAACTGCTACAGGCTCCAGCTCTCTCAGACGAATTACAGTTGCGATGAAAATTCACCCACTTCACCTGGTTAAATAAACAAATCTTGCTGCTCTACACGTGTCTGGAATAACGATAGTATTTATAGAAAATAGGTAGAAGAGCGGCAGACAGGGTAGTGCAATGCTGTGGCTTTTCTAGGGAAAAGTCACTGGAGCCAGGAACGCCTCAAGCAGAGCCCTGAATCCCAGGGCTGGCAGCAGCTGGGCTGTCGCTTCTGAAGTGACAGGCAAAGCTGGGCCTTAGAGCCAACAGCGAGTTCACAGTGCAAGGAGGAGCGACGGCTCCGCTAATGGCGCAAAGTGTACGATTAAAGAATGCGGTGGTAAAATTATGGAATGACACAGTTTCTAGACTACAACAATGTAATTGCAATTCAAATTTTTGGGTAGTGTTTCCATAACTCTCCCATGCCAAATGGGAAAATGCAAACTGGAACTGAAGTTAATAGCAGTGATTGTGTTTTCCAGAAACAGTCTCAAGTCCACATACCAAAATGATTATTGGCTGGATTTAAACCACTTTCCCATAGGGGCAGCTGTAGAGCTGCTTTTTCCTATTCGGTACTTCCATGTGCTGCCACGCGCTGTAAGTTGGCTGTTTCCTGGAGGTGCTGCCTATTCCAGAACTGGGGTGGTGTCTCCGAGGTCACAAGTGGCTTTCGGGAGGGCGGTTTACAGCCAAATGTAAAGCCCAGCAGCAGAGGCCACCACTGATGGAGGCAGGCAGATGACAAAAAAGGCATTGAGTTCATTCGCTCTCTTAAAAAGTGACGGGGAATGACACTGGAGTCAACACACCAGCCACTTCACAAACCCAGGCTTTGGTGTTCCCCACAATGCCATTGGCACTGGATTGTCACACTTGGTGTTTGATCCTTATCAAAGGAAAAGGGCAGTAATTTGCTTCTAGATTAGTTAGGGAGAAGGGTAAAGATTAAAGTTGGATTGCACTACCCTGAACGCCACCAGAAATGGAGTATTTGACATTATCAGAGTATTTAATATTCTCAGGTGTCGTTTTCCATCGAAGGGAAGGACTTGCCCTTTATCTAGGTTTTCTACACGTGTTCTTGTTCGGAGTACTGCTAGTCCGACAGTGGCATGGTCGTTACTGTAAATTAACACTGGTAACCGTGAAGTATTCCGCTGTGATTTTATACACGCTGTGTTCTTGGGGTAAGATACATCAAGTGGTGCCAATATGAGGTAACTGAAAGGCAGAGGAAGCTTTCACAATGCCTCCGTCTGCAGTAACTGCTCCACATGCCCACATCTTTAAGGGTAGAGGTTGCTTTCCTGGAGCGAGGCCTGGCTGCAGCCTCACGTCCCTGGATCAGCACCCCAGGCAGGTTCTGTGGCAGGGAGCAGAGCCGCACTGTAGTAAGGAGCGAGGGTACCTGACCACCCGGCATGGGCACTGCTTTATTTTCTAACCAAAACACCAGCTGAATTGGAAATCTCGCCGGAGGGCACAATGGGGTATTCTATATTGTACATATTGCTCTGCAGATTTAGTCTTCTCTGCTGCAGGAATCTGGTTACCCAATAGCCGTGTAAAAAGCGAGACGCGCACCTACGAAATAACAGCTTCGACTGCTCTACCCGAAGTGAAACCTGAAGACTGCACTAAACCCATTACCCGACGCGCCTGTTGCGCTGAGCGTGCGGAGTCAGAGCAGCAGCCTCCTGCTGCCTCTCCTTGTCTCTATGTTCGATCAGGTGGCGCAACTGTCTTATTCCTCCCGCTTGTTCTGATTCAGGGCTCGTTAAACATTAGCTCATTTTAACCTAAGCATGGGGAGGGGAGTATTAGACAGCGAGGCCCAGCAGTTCTGAGGAATCTTAACCTTTTCATCTGGTTGAGCTGCAGCCAGAACTCCATGTCCATCTGACTGTCATCTGTGGTTCTGGGGTTCAGAGCTGACTCTAAACCGAGAGGTGCAACATACCAAGGTGTAGCTATCAAGTGTCTGGCAAGGTGCTGTAATGCCAAGAATTCCACCCATCCAAAATGGTTACGAGTTACCACACAGAGTGGCAGCAGAAATTCTGTACTTAACAACAGAATTTGCATGTGCATGAAGAACACAGACCTTGCAGACGCAATTCAGGCCAATAATAGAGAATCCTGTTTTACCAAGTTTTATTTTAAAAAGGCTTTCTAAAATATAAAAGGAGAGGTCCAAGGCCTTTACCTTCATTCCCTTTAGAAGTCCTTTGAAGTGTTTTATGATGGGTGATGTGCAATAGTTGTCTGTAACGTGCAACTCGACTGCAGCCCTCCGCCTGTGCAGACCCAGGTGCAGTTCGGCACCTGCCACGAAACGGAACTGGCATACCTAGGACTTCCAGGTATATGCATAATCTTTCATTTCCAGAACTCGGATGGAAGATTTTCCCAGGGTTGGGCACTGACTCAGTTGATCCAAAGTCTTGGGATGCAGCCCGCACGCAGCAAGATCTTTGCATATGGTTTCCTGCAGAAATTCACATGAAAGAGAGACGTGGAATAGATACTTCTGTTTGAAATACCCGTAGTTCTTTGTTGATTGGTGCACCTCTGGGGAACTCCTGAAAAGCTCGTTTTCCAATCACTCAGTTTCTGAGGGAACGACAAGCCACACGGACTGCCAGGTGGTGATCACAAACAACTGGGTGTAAACCCGTGTATTAAGGGGGAAGTTCTGTGTCTCTCAGCGTCCTATGGTTTGTAATAAAGATACTGTTCCTAACGGGAAAGATCATCTCTGCTAGTTTCCTTACCTTGCTGAAGGCAGGGCTTGCAGCACCAAGCTCGGCGTTAAACACAGCAGTTGGCTCGTGCGTGTACAGCACGGCGGAGAACGCTCCCCTCTGCGCGGCTGTGAGCAGCGCCGTCAGCGCACGCAGGGAATGAGGCATGATGGGGCCTACTATCTCCAAACTGAATATATCCTCATACGCCGAGTGAACCCGGGCCTTGGCGTTTATACTTCGAGCCTGAAGACAAGACCACACTGGATTAGCTTTTGACACACAAAATACAGTACTGATTCTCATTTACTTTAATACCGCAGTCCTGGTGAAAAGTTCAAAACACTTTTCAATATTGTCAACTTAGTGTTCCATACATGAGTATTACAATGGTTTTACAGTCTTTGTAACAACTCCTAAGAGGTACCGATGGTGAGACGCGAGAGTGCTGTGCAGTATTAAGAAAGCGAACTGCAGAAGAGCATGACTGACTGCTCCGGTGGAAGGCGACTGCACTGCCTGTATAAACAACGTGTCCTTCAGGAGCCACCACCTCCTTACAGTGACAGATGGCTCCCTTGTTGCTGGGATAGTGTGAGAGCCCGTAAGATCTCAGGAGAATCTTTTAGGAACCATTTTAGTATCTGGGAAGTCTGCTCCACCTCTTATTTATTGGTATGTGAAGCACAGAAACATTGGGATTCCAGTTTAGCAGCATACATCTGCGTGGACAGAGGCGATGTAGGAGGCAGTCTGTACAGCAGTCACGATTGCTACAGCAACAGAAATGACTCTGCAGTACTTGAGGGAAACTATCCAAAATCAGTGTCTAATTTACTGAGTGCAGAAACAACTTTCTTTTCTTAGAAAAGAGACGGTTGCGTTACTTACTTTGAGCGTTTGCATTGTTCCACCTCGGAAGGCAACCGGGGACAACAAAGTCGGCGGAAGGCCTGCTTGCGGACCTGTACCAGCCACAAGGCTCTTGCAGTTTATCAGGAAGTTCAGCAAGGTGAACGTGTTTGTTCCTTTCACTAATGCGAGGGATTCGGGTTTGTGATCCATCTGCACCTCGTGCTTCTCCTTACGACTGCATTGACTGGAGTCAAAGGAAAACCATGAGGAAGTGAACAGAATCAATGCACCGAAGGAAGGATTGGGGCGGTGCAACTCCAGGAGAAACCCCTCCTGCTCCCTCTGACCAATCCAGTCCTTTAAACAAACAGAACTAAAAATCCACCACTCTTTACACTGATTCAATTTGTTCTTCAGATTTTAAGCAGCATCTTTAACCTGACTTCTGATTTCATTGCTAAAAATCTCAGGTGCTCCAAGTGCAAATGGAACCAGAGGAAGACAGTCGATCAGTCCCTCTGAAACACATACAGGGTCTCAGCAATGTGCTCTGTTCTGGTTTACAGCTGTGTCCCTGCTAGGCCACACTAATTCCAAGCGTAAACCTAGCCAACATCAACACACACCCTTTTCTTTATAAAAAAAATTAAAAACCTAGCGAATCTTTCCAGTGAGGTGACACAATCAGTTTGTGACCTAACATTAACAATTCAGCGTAGCTTTTCCTTGAAGAAGGCACATAGAAATACTTGTCATAAAGGAACTCGGAGACATGCAGAGTCACTTCATGTGCAGCCCTGTGAGGATTAATATTTGGAAGGAAGTTCTCAAAAGCTTTGATAAAAAATCTATACCACAAAAAGGTAACATCTGCATGGTTTTCCAATACCATACATCCTGACGTGCAAAGGAAGGATACAGTTTAATAGAAATAGCATCTGGTTTTTTAACCTTGTCTTGGACTCCCATCTCCTCAAGCCAAGAGAAACTTTCATCATCATCATCGCTTGGAACTGGTTCCCTGCGAAACACAAAGTCAGTGTTCGGAAGGCAATACTTCCAATGAAGGTTTTCCAAATGGGATGTGCAGGAGTCTCTAGACGCTCTTGAATTCTAGCATTGTACAAGACTTACTCGCCCACTTCAAGGCTGTTGGCAACTTCCGTTTCCAAATTAACTTCAGAGTTCTTCTGTTTCCTGGTTCTACTTTCCTCTACCAAAGGTAAAGAAAACTCAATGCCTTGAACAGAAGAGGAAAGGGAGCAATGAATGGTTTTGTAACACAGCTAATGCACTTTATCACTTATTCAAATCCTAGTTGGACTGGTTTCACCTTACCTTCGTTTCTCATGCCTTCCCTTAAACCTCTAGTTGTGGGAGAAATTACAGCTGTGATAACGTCACTTCCCGCAAGACCAGCTGCACGGAACAGGACGGTAAACTGGTAGGTACATACATAGAAGTAGGGACACAGTTTGGCTTTGAGCAGATTGTATAGCGAAGTAAAACTGACAGACCTGCAAATCAGAATAAAACAATGGTGTAACCGAAGTTAATTCTTTGCTATTGACACATCAGACTGGATTCGGCTGGGTGTCAGCGATGCGTCCTCTGCGCCGGTGTGAGAGCGCTCCGAACGGTCAGCCAGACTTGCTCACAGACACGCTCAACGCCTAGGGAGCGGCACTCTTCTGAAACGCAGCCGGCTGGGGAGTACTGCGCTCTCCCGGCATACTTGCTTTCTAGCACGCGGGTTTACGTGAAGCATCAAAGGCAACCTGCAAACAGGATTTATGGAATTCTACCCAAAGCAACAACTAGAATTGGAGAGGGGCATTTAACACAGGAAGGTAACTTTAGTCTTCTATTTCCTTAACCTGGTCCTCAAAATAATGAGTGTTCTAGCTAAAAGAAAAAAAAATAATCAAAAAGCTTTCTCATAAAAAGGGAAAAAACTTGTGCATTAATTAAAATCCTATTGTCTTAATCTTACTGAATACATAAGTTGTTTGGCTCCACTTACCAGTCACTCATTAGCACTTGCTGCAAGGCTTCATCCTGTGACCAAGGACTAGCCTTCCCAACTATTTTTCTGTCTGCTCCAATCCGAGGGAACAGCTGCAGCCACGGCAGTGAAGGGTGAAGCCAGTAAACGAGGCTTTGCTGAAAGGCACAGCGCAGTTCTGTCGACAGTTTTGGCTCCTGGACGTCAAAAAGCATTTTATGAGGACAGTAATGCTTTACTTAAGGCAGCATTGTGAGTGATGGATTAAAAAAGGTATTACATTAGATACTAAAAAAAATTAAAAATAATCCCTGGCGTGTGACTAAGGCAGACTGAAGAAAGATGGACAGCAACTGGCAACTGCTCCTTAGCTGAAGTTAAATGACCACTCCTTTATCGCTGTTCGCCACTCTAAGTACAAACCATGGATGGAATTAGATTAGCAGTCTAAGCCAGCCTTATTCTTAATGCAAAACCAAACCAAAACAGAATCAAGCCTTCACTGCCAGCATGTTTAAGGAAAGCTGCAAAGGTACGTTCTCCTTTCTAAAGCTGGAGCCTCAAGCTACCCTCCGAAGTATTATTACCTGTATGCTCTGCGGCAAGTTTGTTTCTGTAGCTCTACAATGCTGAGCAAATCCTTGAGCTTCCTCTTGCGCTTTTAAGTGTTCTGCCCAGGTAAAAGGTTGGGAAGACATAAATAGAAGTCGTGTTTTAATACTCCAGTCTGCAGGAAATTCATGTCTTGATGAGGAGGGAACTTTGGGTACAGCAACAGGTAAATTAAGGTCCTTAAAAAACAGAAATAGCATCAGTTAACCCACAGGAAATTAAAAAAACCCAACCTGTTTCTGTTTTGGCATGGTTAATTCTCCTCCTATGTTCATTTAATATAACATTCCTGTCAGGGAGGCCAGATACCAGACTATAGCTATTAGATGTAACATCTTGAGTTTAGTAGCCTATAAAAAGACAAGTTGAACCTGTCGTCTCCTGCATGTCTTTGTCCAATTCAGTGCAACAGCAAAAATGTCTGGCCCATTTTGATCCTAAAGGAAGTACTTGCATTAAGTTAAGAGAAATACTTAAAAAAAAGGTTTTGCAGACAGATTTTCTGGATGCCAAGTTACACAAAATTTGGCTGTTCGTAGGCTAACCAAAGTCAGAGTTTACACTCAACTAATTATTTTAGTCAGTAGGAGATTCTAATAGAAAGACAGCATTATATTGTTTATAAAAAAGCAGAAGAGGGTTTTCATTCACAGGAGTCTTTCCAAAAGTCATAAACTAGGAACAGACAAAAGGATGAATGAGTCAGAAAAAGAAAACTCAGCCTGAAGTTTATGAAGACAAGAATTTGCATGCCAAAACAGCATTTCGTTTCATCCTCTCTTGGTGATCGTAATGTCAGACACTTTGTAGAGGATGCAAAAAGCCCCGTGGGGAGCTCTAGGACAGTTTGCATTCTTTGAGAGGTCACTTTTCTATTCTACTAAGTTAATCTGAATTTAAGTTTCTGAAGGTGTAACAACACTAGACATTATCTGCTTGAAACTCTCTTTCAAGGACTGGTTTTCAGGAGTTCTTTCTTTCCCATGTGCCTGGTGAAGTCATGTTTATTCCCTTTCTGCAGCTGACTAAAAGACTGCAGAGGATCTATCATTTTGAAGAACATCCTTATCTCAAGAAAATATAAACCTAAGAAACAGAATTATGGTCAACATGGTAATAAAACTGGACGAAGGCAACAACCTCTGTCAACTACAACAATAACAGTATTGATATCAGGGAGAAGACTGGCTTTCAAAAGACTGTCACCATTAACAGTAAACTTCAGGGCAATTCAAATTTTCTTGAACACTGACACTTTAGTACATCATCTTAGGCAGAAATGGACCATCAAAATACCAAGTTAAACAGTTTCAGCCTTTTTTTTGTGAAGTGAGAAGAGCTGGATATGCTTCAGAAGCAGTACGTGTGGTTTCGTACATCGGTTAGGGTGAGGATGTCGGTTCTTTCAGCGGGCTCTGCTCTCCTGGTGGCCTTATCTTCACAAACGGACTCTAAAAGCTGAATAAAAGAGGAGTGTAAGATGCAGCACGAAGCAAGAACCAGGTCGGTAACTAAACAAACGCCCCTCGCAGTGAAATTTCAGGAGTGGCAGTAAGCACGTACACGCTGCGAGCGCCCACCCTTGGGTACAACCAAAAGGCGCCGATATACGCAGCGCAGCAGCTTGCTCCGAACCTAGGCACAAAGCCAGGGAAGGCCAGGNNCAGCCGTTTTCTCTTCAGCCGCAGCGTGGCCGGCGGCTTCTTGAAGCCGGGCGAGTAGCCGGGCACGACGGAGGCGGCCATGGCCGGGCGGGAGCCGCCGTCCCGGCTTGGCGCGAAGAAGGGCGAGCTCCGCCCCTGGGCGGTGCTGAGGGAGGGAGGGAAGGCGGCGGCCGCCATTTCCCCCGGCCCCCGCAGGGCGGCANCTATTTCTGTTTTGTCATGGCTAATTCTCCTCCTATGTTCATTTAATATAACTTTCCTGTCAGGCAGGCCAGATACCAGACTATAGCTATTAGATGTAACATCTTGAGTTTAGTAGCCTATAAAAAGACAAGTTGAACCTGTCGTCTCCTGCATGTCTTTGTCCAATTCAGTGCAACAGCAAAAATGTCTGGCCCATTTTGATCCTAAAGGAAGTACTTGCATTAAGTTAAGAGAAACACTTAAAAAAAAGGTTTTGCAGACAGATTTTCTGGATGCCAAGTTACACAAAATTTGGCTGTTCGTAGGCTAACCAAAGTCAGAGTTTACACTCAACTAATTATTTTAGTCAGTAGGAGATTCTAATAGAAAGACAGCATTATATTGTTTATAAAAAAGCAGAAGAGGGTTTTCATTCACAGGAGTCTTTCCAAAAGTCATAAACTAGGAACAGACAAAAGGATGAATGAGTCAGAAAAAGAAAACTCAGCCTGAAGTTTATGAAGACAAGAATTTGCATGCCAAAACAGCATTTCGTTTCATCCTCTCTTGGTGATCGTAATGTCAGACACTTTGTAGAGGATGCAAAAAGCCCCGTGGGGAGCTCTAGGACAGTTTGCATTCTTTGAGAGGTCACTTTTCTATTCTACTAAGTTAATCTGAATTTAAGTTTCTGAAGGTGTAACAACACTAGACATTATCTGCTTGAAACTCTCTTTCAAGGACTGGTTTTCAGGAGTTCTTTCTTTCCCATGTGCCTGGTGAAGTCATGTTTATTCCCTTTCTGCAGCTGACTAAAAGACTGCAGAGGATCTATCATTTTGAAGAACATCCTTATCTCAAGAAAATATAAACCTAAGAAACAGAATTATGGTCAACATGGTAATAAAACTGGACGAAGGCAACAACCTCTGTCAACTACAACAATAACAGTATTGATATCAGGGAGAAGACTGGCTTTCAAAAGACTGTCACCATTAACAGTAAACTTCAGGGCAATTCAAATTTTCTTGAACACTGACACTTTAGTACATCATCTTAGGCAGAAATGGACCATCAAAATACCAAGTTAAACAGTTTCAGCCTTTTTTTTGTGAAGTGAGAAGAGCTGGATATGCTTCAGAAGCAGTACGTGTGGTTTCGTACATCGGTTAGGGTGAGGATGTCGGTTCTTTCAGCGGGCTCTGCTCTCCTGGTGGCCTTATCTTCACAAACGGACTCTAAAAGCTGAATAAAAGAGGAGTGTAAGATGCAGCACGAAGCAAGAACCAGGTCGGTAACTAAACAAACGCCCCTCGCAGTGAAATTTCAGGAGTGGCAGTAAGCACGTACACGCTGCGAGCGCCCACCCTTGGGTACAACCAAAAGGCGCCGATATACGCAGCGCAGCAGCTTGCTCCGAACCTAGGCACAAAGCCAGGGAAGGCCAGGGAAGGCCAAGGAAAAAAAGGGGCCGGCTACTTGCGGGGAGCGGGCCCCGGGCCGGCTGAGGGCCATGGCCGCCGGCGGGGCCCTTCCCCTTCCTCTCCTCGCCCNCCGGGCACGGCGGAGGCAGCCATGGCCGGGCGGGAGCCGCCGTCCCGGCTTGGCGCGAAGAAGGGCGAGCTCCGCCCCTGGGCGGTGCTGAGGGAGGGAGGGAAGGCGGCGGCCGCCATTTCCCCCGGCCCCCGCAGGGCGGCAGGAACCTGAGGAGGCGCTTCCGAGCGCCTCCCGCCAGCTCCCTCCTGCTCCTCCGGTCCCGACTATTTAAAAACTAGCAATTGGGAGGCTGGCAAGAAATCGTTCTGGTGACAGCTGGCTACAAGTTCGGGGGTACCTGTTTCAAACTGCTCCTCCCTCGTATGACAGGGAAGTCGGAAGCGCTTTGGTGAGATTACTTCCAGGAAAATAATTCTGCAGCAAAAGGAAATCCCAACACCCCGCCTTGGCTAGCAAATAATAAGAAAGAAGCGTTGCTGCTGAAAAATGTAAATGGATCTCCAAATCTATTCTGAAACCAGGCGGAATGGATTTCTCCAGTCAAGTGTCACAAAAATCACCACATGGCCGCATCAGGGCAAAAATCACCTGCGGAGACACCAGGACAGGGTTAGAGATGCATCATCCACGCGCCATCACCTGGCTGTGAACCCTCTTGGTGAAGCACACGTAAATCTAACGCTACCACTACTAAAGAGAGTTAGAAAATGCTGAGGCATCTTGGCCCCAGTAAGGCAGCCTGACGCCCAAAGTAGTGAGAGAAATTTCATAATAATGATCCTTCACAGCCTGATACAGCTGAAAGACTACGACCACTGCAGCAATAGCTGCCCTCAGTCCGCTGTACACAGGGTTCAAAAGGCATTTACATACGTAGTTAGGAGCAACATATCTACTGACAAAAGATCGAGTAAAATAAAAACTATAAAGATGTTTTTTCAGCGGTTTTGTCAATGGTTGTTCCTGTTTTATTAAACCTTATTTTTTAGCTCTTATTTTGTTTCCTCTGATCTACTTTGTTTTCCAAATGTTTAAGTTAAAATGAACAACCCCAGGAAAAAATAAGCAGTTGGGTACAAAGCTTCAGAATAAATGCCAAACTAACAGGATTCACATGCTTTAGATGCGTGTGTGTGTGTACACTTGTGCATAAAAGCATCGCTTGTTTTCAAGGCTGCACTATATCACATTAGTAGTAAAATAAAATTTACTCATGCTTTTATTTTTTATCAAGAATCTACTACAAGCTCGCTGAATGAGAGAAGATAGATTAATCATGGTTCTAGATAATCTATTTTCACTCAAATGTTCCAACTTCTTACACCGGTTTAAATGCTCCAACTTCTTACGCTGGTTTAAAGTGTGAGTGTCTGCTGTTTGAGCCATCCACGGAGTGAAAATGAATAGCACAGCTGAACAGAGAAAAAATATTTTTGGTCTCAAATACAAGCAACCAGGAAGCCACATGCTTTGAAGAAATAAAAACCAGCAGTTCCTTCCCGACTGCACGGTAATGGAAGATGTTGGATAAATATATTTGAGCTGTGCTACGCATAGGACTGAGGTTATAAGAGGGCAAGTGAAAGTGCACAGCGCAGGAGGGTCTTACTGGAAAGATATCAAAGATAACATGACAGTAACAAGATGCATAAAGTGCCTCAAACATCTGAATGACACAATTTATCATCTTGTGGACTCTAGATTGCCTGGTTGCCAAAATTAAGAAAATCAGCTGTGGGGGGAACTCATACTGGCAGTATCACATCTTTCCCCTCAAGCTTCCTTGCCAATTCTGATTTCAATTAAATATAAATTTTAAATGTGGATTAAATACTAAGTGTACCACTAAGAGCACTCAGTCTCAATGCAGTCAAAAGCAAAGGTAAATACAGAGGTAGGGGCTGGAGAAAGGAGGACTAATAAAACCACCCAGTTTGGTTTTTTCCCCCTTTGATTTCTTATGGTTGAAAACCAATTGAGTTTGCCTGTAGATGTTACTAACATTTGTTACTGGGGCAGGGCAGACAAAATTTGTGTGTCAAGACTGCCTCTTTAGAAGTTGCTCATGGGAACATTCTGCTCAACTGAATCAAAAAAATCCCATGAAGTCACAGGACCTTCACAGACCATTTGTGCTGAGGTACAAAAGATCTTCAAGTTCTGGTTACAGAATTATTTGAAAGTGTAGACTAATCTACTTCTCAAATACATTACATTTCTTTATCTTCCACAGGCTTAGAAATCAGGAAATTGCGGGTCAGAACTGGATGACTTGTCTTTTTCTCGCTTGATTCTTCTGAACTATTTCCATAGAAACTTTGGCTTCATACAATGGAATTGGTTCATCCAGCTGAGGCCTAAAATGGAACAGTATGTCAGAAATGTCTGGTGAGCATGCTTAGATCAACAGAAATATTGCAGGACTACTGCTATAGACTTTACTTTCACTATGTAAACTTTGCTGCTTAAACCAAACAAAAGTTTTATAGCTTTGCTTGGATTCACAGAAGAAGGGAAGAGCCCTAAAGCAAACAGGAAACAGAAGTTAATTAAGCGATATTCTTTTTACATGGGGGGAAAAAAAAAAAAAGGAAAAAAAGGTGGTGGTGGTGAGGCTTTTGCTCAACAGCAATGCAGTTATACTGTATTAAGAGAAAGGATCTTCCATTCCCACCTCATTATGGGAGTCTTTGTATCTAGTGAAGCTGTCACTCATCCCAGAGGAGGATTAGACAGACGTCTCCTCTTTTCCAGCCAACACTATTTCTAAAATCAGACACACTGCTGAGCATCCAGATGCACGCTTTTCCTCCACCAAGAAAAAAAATGTGCAGCCTCTGTTAAATTCTGACATAGAATACACCATAGCAAAATTGCGGGGTTTACCAAATTTCCTTGTGCTTCACCTGTTACACTACAAACAGAAATAGTCCATAAACTGCTCCATATAAATTATGTCAGGCATCTTTTCCTGAGCACCCCAATAAAAATTTGCAGGCCAGTGCTGGCAAGAGTTTTCTACTTCTAACGCTGAATTAAAACCAAACCAAATCACATCTCTCACCTGAAAATGCTACTTGATAATTTCTCCATTATATCTTCTAAGATGGGTATCTAGGAGGACTGTCAAGGTACCTACAGACAATATCTTTCTATGATCGTGTTTGCTGGCAAACAGCCTGTATCGATACAAAACTATCAAGATCAAAGCAAAATGTAAATCAACCTTAATCACAATCTTTAGATCAGCAGATTTATGTACTTGTTTATATATAAAAAAACCCTCCTTTCCTGAAATAGTATGCAGAAATGAAATATGGAAAATAGAATTTTGAAAAATAAAGCAAAAAGATTGACAAATGCAGCCCACACTAGTACAACATTAACCCAATCAGAATGGCAATTGCATTTCTTTTAGTGCGGAATGAAGATGACAGACTTTGGTACCAGTTAACTATCCCTACTATTCATAGAGACATCTGAGGTAAAAACCAAAATAAATTCTTGGAGCACCACTGTGCATCTGTAAGGGATCTCTGAGTTAATGGTTAACATTCATGACAGTGCAACAGATGAGGCTGTATTTAGTCTTTATATGAAACTCAAAAAAAAAAAAAAGTTCCTTCATTTTAAGAGCAACCTGGTTAATATTTGAAGCTCAAGACATTTTGAAAAGCAATCACCTTGCAGTTTCTTCAGATGACATTAATGCCATACGCTGAAGAATTTCACAAGATACATAGATACAAAAAAAAAAAAGAGTGCAGATTTTTCCTTTCAACTTTAAAGCCTATTGTCATAAAATGTGCTGTTGTGATTAAAGATACTCCAGTAGATGACAGAAGAAATCTTACTGTTTAGTCAGTTTACTTTTGATATGTGGATAATTACTCAGTAAGCGTTCCACAAAAACACCAAACTATAAACCGATTCATAACCTGCATCCCACAGTGTGCCTGACCTTGCCTGATCTACTTTGCAGCTTAGTGGAGGAGGGGAGGACTCCCTTGCAGTACAGTTAGTCGTTTCACAAATATAATGACTTAATCCTCACCTGCCTCTGCCATTCTGCTGAACTGCAAAAGTGATTCAGCAGATCTCGTAATCTGCAGTGCAGTACAGAGAGGGAGGGCCCTTAAAGCCACCAACAGACAAACCTGCCACTACTTGAAGTGATCCACTGAAAACTGTCATGCCAGTAGAAAGCTCAGAGTCCAGATGCTTAAGACTAAATGTAAGTAATTGCAAATGGAGGTGGCATTCCTCTTCCCACACCCACATCTTTGCTCAATAAATATTAATATACATTGCAAATAAGGAAAAGGTTATGAAGCCAAAATATTTTAGGTTTTACATTTAAACTGACTGCATTAGGATTTACAAATGACACATCTAATGCCCAAAAGAACAACAACAACTATTTCCAAAATGTCATATGCATAATACAAACACTTACAGAATCAAATCTTCAATGAGTTAGTTCAATCTTGAGACAAAATATTGCGTTTTCTCAAGAATGTGTGTTTTCTATTTCAGCAGTGCTTTTAATGAAGCATGTAGAGACATTTATTTAGAAGGAATGCAGAGACCAGTTTAAAACAAGTGCATATTATACTGTATGCTTAGCCTTTGAGCCTGTGGTTACATGACTGAGTAGAATAGAATCTATCAGTTGGTTTCTCAGGTATATTTCCATCCACTCGTATTAGCAGTCAGTATTCAAAATGACCATCAAAAGGATATAGAGGTACTTCCCTTGCTGTACATTGGACAAGTTCCATATCTCATCGTTCAGAAAGGAGACTGTGGCTCCTTTAAGAAACAAGGAATGGCTATCTGGAGGATCCAGCTTAAACAAAATGAAGAAAAATGATATTTAGCTTTATTTTCCTATTAAAAAAAAGGTTAAATAGTTATTTTATATTGATGATTAAAAAACCAAACCAAAACCCACCCCTTACCCATTAGCAAACTTACAACATTTACAGCTTTAAATGACACTTTTCAGTCTTCTCAAACAGTTTAATACCCCGAGTCAAACAAAATAGGTCCTTTCAAATTTGTCAGAATAGCCAAGCTATTAAAATAACTTACTGACATCTTAGAGAAGGCAGCCGCAAAATTCTTCCAAAGGAAAATAAAAATATTTATTACTAATGCTGTTGTTGTGGTTTGGCTGCATACTTCCCATTTTCTGGATGTGAAAGTTTTCTTAAGTGAAAATTGATGTTATTTAACAGCGGGGAACCACTCAGCCATGACAGAAGCTTGCAGACACATTCATATATATACTGTGGTACAAACTAACTTAGTGACACAGTATCTTTACCTGAAGATTTTTTTCTGTTGTTATCCAGTGTCCCCCAACACCAAGAAGAGTAATGATATCATGCTTGTGAGGCAGCAGCTGTGATTTTGAAGCTGATTCATCTTCAGCGTTATACAATTTCACTGGAGAGAGGGGGGGGGAAGAACAAATTCATTTGAGCTCAGAAGAAAATTCTATTCAGAATGAAATGTCGTTCTCTTCCTGTACTGAAAACCACGTGTCTTGGGATTCTTTACAGTCCTATGTCTTCAGATACAAATGAGCTGCAATATATGCATGTCAACACACACACCAAAAGATGGCTGTCTGGAACAGCACTACAATTAAATTATGCTGTTTGTCACATGAGAATATACGGAGAAAGTAGAAGATTTAGGAAATTGAATATATATTTCTTTTAACACATTTCAGTGGAACTCTAAGAAGGTCTTAAATTATTTCAGCTAAAAATAGTAACTTCAGACTTTTCAACTGCTAGGATCATTTTAGAATACAGGTTGACAGTACTGGCCATTCTGGCATAATTTTTGTGTTAAAATACGGTAGCATGAACAATGATGTCACAGCTCTTGTCTTTAAACACATTTTTTTCTTTTCAGTTTTAAGTAGAGAAAAATTCCAGGCAAATTTAGCAGCTGACTAACAGTACTAGATGCTTCCACTAGAGGGCGATATGAGGAGATTTTACAGAGATCTTGCTTAGGGAGCTCTACTGAGTGAAGATACATCCATAAAATCACATGGGAACAAGCAACTAAATATAAACGTTTGAGGTGATGCAGCTTCCATCTATATTGCTTGGAAATAATAATAATAAAACAACTCCTAATAGTGGTCTGGAGACCAGATTTTAATCAGTTACATACCTCCAGCATCTAGAACGATATCCACTCCCAGGCCACCAGTTTCTTCCAAGCAGCTTTCTGCCACATCTATTTTCCCATTGGACACATCAATGACTCGAGCTAGAAAGAGCAGCACATTTGGTCAGTTACAGTAAAAATGCAGAGTTTAGACTGAGAGCAGAACAGAAAGTTTCTAGTTTCTGAAAGTATTACAAGTTGACAGTTAAGTCAAAAAAACTAGCCAACAGTTTTTTTCATTTTCCATTACAGTGCAAGATCAACACCAAAACCAAGTATTAGCTTAATGCAGCAGTAAAACTCAGAAGTCTGTTTAGGCCAAAAAGGATAAAATGTGCTCCTATAAGAATTAGAAATCCTTCTGTAAGTTCGTTCTTTGCTTTTCTTCTTTTCCAAAGCGACTTCAAAAATAGCAAGCTCTGGAGTGACTAACTGTGTTATTGAAGCAAAAGGGAGTGACGAAAAGATAAGGAGGCACCATATTTCACATCTCCCAACTTTCAAATTGTCGATCAAATATCCACAGCAGTAATGCTTTGGGAGAGTTTTCCAAGCGTAGCTTTCTTCCTTCACTCAACATAAAACCTACCATTTCCTGCCAGTCCCTTGCACTGCAGAGCCCTTCTCTTGCTTTCACAGTCACAGCGGGAAACAAAAACCTATTCTCCCTGGCGTGGAGCCCTGTCTCCCAGTGCAAGTCAGCAGTAAACGTGTAAAAACGCAATGAATTCAGTCACGAGGCACTGACCTGACTTTTCTTACAATTCCAGCAACTCTTAGAATCTTATTATATCCATCTTTTCTTTAAAATAATGCTTAGTAACATCATTACTTATCTCACAGAACAGATAAACTTTAATATATTACTTTCTGCATGATGTTTTTAACCTCTAAATGGCCCTCTGGGTCATTAAATAAATATTTATATGAATGTATTTACATTTCCTCTTGAAATATTTCTGAACTGAAAGTCACTAATACATTTGCTTCTCACATATCTGTGATACCATATTTACAGATGGTTATAAACCACAGAATCATGAATAACTACAGTAGAGAAGTAGCAGGTAAGGTTTGTAGTGTTGTTTCATAATTATGACGTAGAACAAACATTTAGAAACTAAACAGGCCAAAGACTTATCAGCAAAATGATAACTGAAGTCATGGTCAAATAAATTTGGAGGCACGCTTTCAAATCATAGTAGATTAATCTCAAATTTTCAATGTGTACTTACCCACTAAAGGCTGCCGTATACCTTCTTGAATTTAATCATGGGATGGGAAGGAAGGAGAGAAGAATAATTGTAAGAAACTGGTCATTAAGAAGAATATTAACAAATATGCAGTTAATGCTTTGGGTTTTGGTCAGGTTTTTTTTCCCCCCCTTCCAATCAAATCATAAGATGCATTCAAACTCTTAGGTCAATTGTTCAATTTCTTCACTGAAGTCAAATTATCTGGCTAAAGAGAACACACAAGGTCACAATTTAATAAAGATGTCACATGAATTTAATAATGATAGTCACATTCCCCTTATGCAAATAAATCTCCATAATACCCTTTTCTTACTGGTTTCTTCAGTCAAGAAGTTAAGTTTTTTCTTAACGTGGCAATTTGACAGCATCTGAAGTTTCTGCAAATAGTTTCACATTTTTGAGGATAATGCTGATTTAATACAGTCAAAGCCTGACTATCAAAAAGAAAGGCAATGCTTTACTCAGTTTGACTGTTTTCTGATTTCTGTTTAGCCAGTTTTGTTACTTAATACAAGAGTTCACAAATCTGGTTCAATTTCCTTCCTAGCAAAACGCTGTATCAACTTCTCTCCCCTGTGGAAAAGGCTGAGCAACAAGTGATGATATTATTTTCTATAATCCATTGTCATTCATGCAAAATTTCTCACAAAATGTTTGTAAATTAGTTCCGTTTCTTCTTCTTTGACTTGCACAACTTCTTAAGTAACATTATTCTGACTGGCAAAAAGGCTTCAGGTTCTCTCTTCTTTCACTGGTGGCGAGAAGTAGAAATACCAGTATTTCCACAGCTTGCTACCAGGGTTTACTCTCATCCAGTAAGTTCAGCTACAGAGTTTAAAAACTGTCACACAAAAGATGTGCTACTTGCTTTACTGAACATGCTCAAGAGAGCCAGGAAATCACCGATGAGTTCTTACCAAAAACGTATCCACCGAAAGCTCAATATTAGTTAAAAAAAAAAAAAAGTCTATCAACAAACCAAACAAAAAAGAAAGGGAGTAACCTAGGGAACAGAAAAAATATATATTTATGTATGTATTTTTTTTCTTCTGTATTCTAACAGAAACTCATCACATCATTTATGTAGTATTCTGTCTCTAGTCTGAAACATAGGCATTAAATGTGTTATAATCCTTCCTTCATACTACTATTATATTTCCCTCAGAGATCACTGAAGACATGCAAAGACCCCATCCTGTTGATGCATAAACATCAACAAGAACTTCAATGTCAGGCACTGGAATCATATTTATTTAAAAAAACACCACAACAACAACAAAATAAACCCACCAACCAAAAAAAACCCAAAACACAAAAACAGTGGCTTTTTGCTTTCACACTCAACCCCTTTCTAATTCTGTACCTAGCTTGTATCTGTTTATTTGAAGTAAAAGTTACAATTAATTTTTTTCCCTTATGTTTATGTTCTACAAACAAAACCGCAAAACTAAACTCCTATTGTTGTAAAACAAGCACGTACATGAGCAATATAAGCAACGGCCTTTTCACTGCAAGAGATGGCTATTGCAGTCATTGTATGAAGCAGCCAGTTATGCTATAGGCTGATAAGAGAAACTGCTGCTCATTGACAACTGATAAACTCTTGCTAAAAACCAACCAAAAAAAAAACAACCAGCATTAAACCAGCAGAAAACCGAAAAAGCCTCCACCCACAGACATTAGAAGCCAGCTTAGCTAGCTATGCTTGGGTTACTTAGAGCATTTATTTTATATTAACGTTCGTATCACTTAAAAACACCAACAAAAAGTAAACATGCCAAGCAACACAAAGTCATATTCATATGTGCTACAAGGACTATGATAATAAAATTAATTACAAACTCCTTTGTTAGCCAATAAAAAGTTTTCATATCATTAGCAAAATATACCCATAAAATATTACAAAGCAAAGTTTTAGGTCTGTTGCACTTACTCCTTTACCCTGTTACAGCTGGTATACATATCAACAGCATTAACAAAAATGCTTTAAGTTTGAATGTCTGTAATGTCTACTATTACAGTAAAAAAGACTTCTGAAACAAGAAAAGGAAAAAAAAAACCCCTTTTTGTGAAGCTGCCAAAAAATAGAGGTAATATAAAAAAATTTTGAGAAATAAATCTGCCAGGTTTTAGAAGAAATGATTAAATTTCCACCACAAAACTTTGCGGTTCCTCGTTGAAGATCGTTAAGGTCAGAAAGCAAAACTGCCTTTTTCCCTGCTCTTGTGTAATAACCTCTGCACAGCACTCTGCTTCCTGCTGCATTATCAGCACTCCAAAGCCACTGCTGGAAGAGCTAAATGCTTGCTTGGTAGGCTGGAAGTGAATCACTCCCAGCACTGCAGATGTGTGTGAACGTGCAGCCCCAGGATGCACATGCACACTGTGTTGTCTCTGTGCTTCCACTGCCAGTTCTGTTCTCGGGAGCCAGAAAGGAATTAAAATTGACAAGAACCCTGTTCTCTCTGTGTCCAAAGAGCAGCTCTCTGGCTTATTTCATCCCTCTGCTAGCTTACTATTCTTGAGCCAGCAGGCAGAACACAAGGACAATACTATGTGCACCTGCATATCAGCAATGCCTGATTTTAGTGAGTCACTAAGAACGAGAGAGGAGATTTGAAAATGCTCTGGCTCTCCATTTGGAAAGCCCAGATTGCTAACAATATTACTATGCAAAACAGCAAAGGAAAAAGGAGTCAGAGTCAGGGACAGTTAACCTTGACATTATCTTTTTATTCAGATCTCATATTAACCTACATATATTTTGATTGATGTGACTGTAATATATGTAGACATGATAACTGAGTACACAATGCTTTCCCCACAAAGTTATTTTTACGAGAGACACAGCTACTCTTATTTATACTTGTTTGAATGACAAGAAAAATCATACACTGAAAAATAAAGCTGTCTTGGCATTTCGAGGAGGAAGTGTCAGATGCTAGTTTTAACCTTTTGTTCACTGTACAGCAAAGTTTATGGACTACAATCAAATTGGACTTTGCAATGCCATTTTAAAACTGTCAAGAAATCTACTTTCCTTCACTCTACAGCACTGAAATAAGAAAAAGTTTCATCAGGAAAGATGCTAGTAGCTTTTACATAAGAGTCCTTTTCCATGGTCCAAATAGTACTGTAATTTTGAGGGGAAAAAACCCCAAAAACTTAAGTATCAAAGAAAAGACACAAAAGAAGTCATAGATGTATCCAAGTTTTATGTCTAATGTAAATCTCATTTGGAAGACAGGAAAATGCAGAGCCTTTGAGCGTGCAGCTACAGTTATGACAGTACTTGAATCTGAGCTGGCACACAGCTTGATAAAATACTATTAGAAATAATTTGAATCTGATGAGTACTCTATTTCTAGTATATCATTACAACTAAACTCTGGCTCAGGTACCTAGATTACACACTGTGATACCAGGGATTTAATAATGCTTTCTTCGTGTTCGCCAGCAACAATGTTATAAAATGAAAAGACTTCTTGAGCAGTTAGGCCAAAAGCCAGCATTCAAGCACTATTGCGTGAGGTGGAAAGTGCTGAGACAGTCATTACAATTTAAAAAACAACAAAAAGGTTATTAAATACACCTAAACCAGAAATTAAACACCTATGGAGTACAGAATAAATTTTGAAACTATTTAATTAGACTATTTATAAATTTGTATTTCAGTTTTCAGCTACTGAAATAAGTCTACAGAACTAAAAAGAAACAAAAATATTTTGAGACATTCTTTAGTGTAAACTTTAGCAGTGAAGAATATAACTTACCCACAGGAAGTCTAAGCCTCTCCAGGTGCTGCTTGTCTTCAAGACTGTATGCAGTAGAGATTACTTTGGCTCCTCTGTGTTGTGCTAACTGTATAGCTATTGTACCGAATGGCTGCAAGAAGAAAAAAGGTAGATGAATTCATTTACAGCAACAGTTTGATGCAGTTTAAGAAAGATTATACTGCAAAGGACATTCAGGAGAAGTCAGGAGAGCATTTAGAAATTAACTTAGTCCTTCAATAAAACACATCTGAACCAAAAATCTGACTATTCACAGATCTGCTTCTGTTCCAAGTGAGGCCAAAGAAGTCCTTTCATTGACTGGGAAGCTCTGAACAAACTTTCAGGACTTAACTAGTTCTCCTCTTCAACAAAATAGCTCAGATTCTACTTTAAGCAACACAAGTACCATAACTGCAATTGCAACTTTGCAGCTTTGGGCTTGCTTGCTTGTTGAAGGAAGAAGCGCTGCCAAGGAAAAAGCCCCAGCCACATTTACATTAATGAATCTTGGCTGAGGAAAGCTCCACATCTTCATTAGCAAGAAAGATTGCAGTAATGCAAATGAAATTATTTATATCTAAGAGAAGTTAAAAAGCAGTGGTGGGAAAGGAATTAAAAAAAAAAAACCTCAAGGCACTTTCCTCCAGTTATACCTGAGGGCTTCAGGTAAAACTGTGTCAACGTACAACACCAGAAAAGAACTACCTCTCCTCACTCCCCACACAGCATGTAAAGGACTGTATTCTTGGCTCAGTATCTTAAGTGGGAGGGCCTTTCCTATTACTCCATTAAGTTAACGGCACTGCCAGGAGTAAAATACAAGGCTTGATAAGTTTAGTATGTTGTAAGAAATCCAGTCGTTCCACTGATAAGACAGATACTTATGGCAGAGGTAATCTTTCTGTTCTGAAATTGTTAGTATTGCACAGTTGTTACCTACACTTGCTCCATCCATTACAAGGACAGTTTTTCCAGGAGAGACATGGGAAAGGTAGTGTAAAGCTGTGTATGCTCGGACACCATCACGAACAGTCCCGGCTGCTTCAACCCAACAAACTTTTTCTGGTTTACGAACTAAGTATGGGGAAAAAAACAAACAAAGAAACCAGATGGGAAAAAACCCCAAACAGCAAGTTTCACTCAGGATTCTTTTTTAGACTTCATCAATTTATAAAACATGAAAGAAAATTATACAAGTCAAATCGTCTATAGGTATAATTACAATGTACTCGACAGAGGCAATATTCCTGTGTTGTGGCTCATGGTAGTGTTAGGTTAGCTATGTGGAGTCAAAGTAGAAAAGGCAATTTTTATTCCAAGAATAATCACTTTGCTTCTGCTGCACTTTTGTGAGCAAGTTCAAATACAAACATAATTCTTAAACAGGAAAAAGAACAACACAGAGACACACATCCTACCATAACCTCTTGACAGAAATTATCTGAGGTGATCTTTACTCCTTTTCACAAAGACAATTCTGACACAGAGACCATGCAATGCAAGTTCCAACCCATGAGTTCCTAATTCTTTTTCTCTATAAGTTAGAATCTTTTACTTCATAATCCATTGGTATAAATAGCTCGTGGAGTATTAAGAGAGATAAAGGTCAAGATAACATTATTTATCATCTCTGTTCTCTGTTGTCTCTATAAGACGCTTAAGAGTTTTCCCGTTCTATCCACACGCTTAAAAGCCTGGGGAGGTAATGTTAATGAAGTACTCTCTTAACTAGAAATCACAAGTTCAAATGCCATTTTTAATGTCAGCAATTTACATGATTTAGCAGAGACCTTGTAACTAAGATAGAAAATCGTAGCCCAGATAAGCCTAGCATAGAACCGAACTAAGTAAGCACAATCCTCTTGAGGCACACTAGAAAAGAAAAAGACTGGAAAAGTTTGGTCTGTCCCTTCCTGTATAGCATGGGAATTGACAGTTTAGCCTGAATCAGTGAAGCTATAAACAACATAAGCAATGTCATCTCCTGGGGTCATTTATCAGTGTGTTGGAAAAGAATTCTAAGGACCATCATCAACATCACCACTTTGTGTGCCAGTTCATACTACTCAGCACAAAGTGAGCTACTGGAGGTAATATAAAGTCAGAAATACTTTCTGCCTACAGTTACTGTAAATAGCGACAGGGCAGCACAGACCTCTACATTTCATTTTGCTTGATTTGTACTTCTAAGTGCTAGAAAGAATAAACCTTACTTTTTCATCTCCACGAGGCTATGACTTATTTTGCAAAAACCTGTCACAGGTAGTTAGGAAGATTTCATCTTCAAACAGATCAATATAAATAATACTTGTTTACCTGTCACATTTAAAAAACACACAGGATATTATACAATATTTTACACAATAAAGTAGGGATTTGGCTTTGGTATAAACAAATTTGAAGGAGTCACCTCATAACTACACAGGTTGAATTCACGGACAGTCACAGAAACCCAATACAAACTAATTTGAGCAAAAGAGTACCCTGCTTAAAGTAATATAACAAATTTGGGAGAAGCACAGAGATTCCCAAATTTAGGATTCTACACATTAAAGCACTCTATGCCCAGAAAGGGGGAACTGGAAACTCACAATAATTGAAAAGAATGTTTCAATACTAGGTTTTCCCCAATCCTCATTCCCTGAAAATTCCTCTCTCCATCTTCTAGTCTGCTAATTTTATCCCATCTTTTGGTCCGGTCACAAGTGATATTCCTGGATTGAGTTAAAGTGAGGAAAAAAGCAAATTTCTCCTCATTTAATTATGTGAGGGATGAGGTGAGGAAAAAGTAGAAAGACAATGACGCAACAAAAAGGGAAGTTGGAAGGGGAAAAAAAAAAGGAAAAGAAAAAAAAAGAATCAGCTTGTGTGGTTTAGGCAAAATATTAACCCATTAAACGATAACAGCAAAGAAAAAGCCCTTGAGAGCACACAGCATTCAAACTGCTATGAACAGGTGGAGTAGACAGAATGTCTGAATGCTGCTAGACATAACAAGTTTGCACAGAGGTCCAAGTTAATTAGCTCCCTATTAGAAAAGCTAAACTGAAGTCTAAAGATATAGTAAATGTCAATATTAGCAAAATATATGACTACATACCCAAATAATGCTCATGAACTAGAACAACTTCACAAAGACCAGGCTCTTTGGAATCCAGGGGCAAAATTCCTGGAAAAAAAAAGGAATGTAGACCTCTCATTTCAAACAAGTGGACACGATAACCAAAACAAGCTCCTAATGAAATTGCTAGTCCCACTTGGCCTGTGGTTCAGTTGCCCTCTTGTCAGGTTTATGACAGGTAAAGAAAACTTGGCAAGGTAACAGCCTGTAATCTCTATGGGCACAGCACACAAGATGCTTCCACCAAAGGTGCTCCGAACAGCATTTTGGGGTTGGGGAGAGAAACAGGGACACTACTGAGTGCTTTTTGCCACTGGCACGCTTCATTTTTGTCAGGTCGCATCTGAACTCATTTCACGCTGCTCTTCTTCTGATGAGTGCTCCTGTTTCTACTGTGGGCCATGGCTAACAAAGAAGAAAATCGAGCTCTCGTATTGTATACATCTACAGATGTCTCACGGTTTTATCTATGGAATAATGCTAATGAAAAGTCTAAAGTAGCTATCTACAGCAGCTATTGTGCAATTAGGAAATAATGCAAGAAGGGCAAGAATCTCAGAACAGAACACGCTCTTACAACATCGCTATCAGCTCTATCTTATTTTCATAACTTAGTCATCCTCTAATTCTTTAGTTTAACATACAAAATATAAACATATATGAAAGAATGTCCCTACAAAATAACTCTTTTATCCTAAAGCATCATTTGGATTTTGATGATTAATACCATATCATATTTTAAATGTTAAGAAAGATACCCTTATAGTAAACGAAAGTAGCCTCAGCACCTTGAACAGTTTGACTTCTAACATATCTTACTATAGAAAAAGCAAAACATGGAATGAATAATACATGAAGACATTCCTTTTCTTGACAGATGCAAAAGCTCAGGAACAAGTCACGTTATCTCCTAACAGCCTCCAAGGAGTCATTATACTTTGCCATCAACTCACATTGATTTCAGGGTCTCTAAAACCATTCACAAAAACATGATGTTTATACTGAGGGAAAGACATATGGCATCTTAAAGAACCGAGCCCCTTAGTACACCTCATAATGCTTACAAAAGCTCCAACACGAAGTATAGATCTTTGTTCTACATGTGCTATATGCATCAAGCATTTGACACAAGTACAAAATTAGATTTTTCACCTTACTCGTCAAAAATACTTCACATAGCATAGGACTTTCATGCATTCGTTATTTATCTCTTCAGTTACAGGCGTATGGAAGAACTGACATGCAAACTGGCTAACCACCAGTAAATCTAAGCATGGGACAAAAATTTTAGGGACAAAAATATTTAATGCTGTTTTCTTTATCTTCCTATTTTCATATGTGTAATTCCGATTTTTCTGCACACACAGGCATTCAGTACTCAAGAGTAAAAAATGCAGACAACAGAAGTCTCAGATAAAATTAAGCCACTTCTTTCATGACCTGAGTACAGATTCCATTCCCTTACTGTCAAGTTTACTCTGAAGTCGCTCAGCTGAATCAAACTACTTATTCTGTATTTAAATTAACAAGAAAGGAATGAAGTCCTAATTCACAAAAAAAACCCCAACCCTCCCACAGCCAAACATTTTCCGTGTGATTTTTGACCTGGAAGTCTGATTTAAACAAACAAAAAAGTACAGTGACTACCACTTGCCTTTCTGATGGGCTTCTCTGATAACAACGTCATAACAGGATCACAAAGCATGGACTCCCTGTGGTTAAGTTAGGGAGGAAACAAGTCCACTTTAAAGAACCCTAACATTCAGTAAAAATGAAGATTCTGGAAAATGAGCAGCTTGAATCAGTGTTTCTTCTTAATTGTGGCTTTATATTTAGCAAAACACCTGAGTGTACTCAGAAAATCCAGCAGAACTGGTGTGAACCTACTTGCATGTTTAAGTTAGGACCACTCTTGATTTCTTTACTTGAAGAGGAACTGACTTAGAAGAAACTGAACAGTCTTCAGTATGCTTGAAGAAGAGATACATCACTTACAGTTAAAAGTATACTTTATATCATCCTCAACAAGGCAGGAAATATAAGCCTAGACCTTGTACCATCCACAGAAACCAAAAGATATGTATTAATTACACCAAGATGGTGTTATAAATACAAATAATTGTGTATGTATTCAGATAGTTGCCTTTAGAACACTCACCTCAGGTGGCTAATTGGACCCAGGTCTATATTCTTAAAGATTCACTGAATGCCGTAGGACTACGACAGATTACATTACCTGAGGACCTGTACTTCCATTCTTATAACGAGAAAACTTCCTTAACAGAACACTTTTAGAACAGAATTCTCATTTATAAGAGTTATTCATGCAACACTAGTTGAATCTTTGAAAAATATCTAACTGTATCAATGATTATATACCAATGATTATAACCTCAGCCATTCATTATAAAAAGATTATTAATTGCATTAGTTGATAAGGCACACAAGCATTAACTTACCCACCACTTCATCATCTGGTTGAAAAAAGGTTACCTTTCTTCCAACTCATGAATATATGAAAAGGAGGAAAGAAGGTATGAAGATAAATGTTTATAGCTGAAATTCAGTATGCTTTTGAAAGCACTTTTTATCACCAGCTCACAAAACTAAAAACATACCCTGCTAGTGCATTTTTTTTTCTATTAAATATGCACGTACCAATCCCAAATGTTTAATTCACTAAACTTTGGCACCCCATCTGCAAACAGTTACATGCAAGTACACACATGTATATGTGTTTGAAAAACCTAGGCTTTAAACTACACATCAAAGGTTGATATGTCAGTGAAACACTGCCGAAACGTTATTTTATCTTCACTACTCCAACAAAGGATTTTTACAAACAAATTAAAGACAGTTATAGCATGTGCAGGTAATATCTTAAGATCTTGGTATATTTGATTTAGAAAGCTGATGTGCAATAATTTTTTTTTAAACTCTGAACAGATATGCAGAAATTACAGTTCAGTTCTTTTTTTTTACTTTCCTTTCAGTATCGTTACTGACTTAGGGGAAGCCTCATTAAGAAAGCAAATAGTTCCACTATTGAAGGCACACCATACAAATAGTACTTACTTTTTCTGGATTACCGGACCTTAATTCTTGCTTCACACCTCATAAGACAATTATACTAACTTACCTTCCAATACAACTCCAGAAATTTCTCGACCAACAGGTAGAAGCTCCTTTTCCAGTTTAATTTCCGACAGAAGCTAAATGAAAATAATGGTTACAACATTCTTACCAAAGCTTAAAATTCACATATTTATTATAATCTTACAGTGTTTGATATTCACAGTAAGAAAGTTGGGCCGTTAGCAAAATGTTATCTGTGGGGAAAAATACACACTTTCCTCATTTAATATTTAAACCTTTGCACTGATTTTCTGTATTTAAATTTAGAAGCATATAAAAAAAAAAATAAAAACAGTGAGTTATGAACAGGCAAGCCAAACTGTGACTTAAAGTCAGTATGCAGAGGATGATAAAAAGGATTTACTGTAAGAGAACTCGCAAGTGACAATTGATCTTTCTCCATAAATTAGGAACCAAATTACAGGTGCTTTTTATTTAAAGAGATATGCAAGAATACCACATCAATCCTGCGCCCTCTTTCTCAGCAGTAAAGCCGTATCCTCAGACAGCATAAATGGAATTGTGCCAATTACCAGCTAAGGCCCTGGCTTAGATCTTCAACAGAAACTGTAAACACCTCTAGCTTTTATAAAAAAAATAAGCAAATACCTTTGTATCTATCCAGCTCAGTGCACAGGCTCTAACTTGTACTTTCACATCATTGTCTCTTGTGGGAGGAAGGTTTTCCTAGGACAAATTTACAGACTTGTATTACACAATGCAACATGAATATGCTACTAGGATCCTCTCAAGCTCTTGAAAGCACTTTTCCACAGAGTCTTTGTTTTAGATTGTTTTGTAGTCAGAACAAGAAATTCTTTTTCAATGACAAGGGAGCTGGTATCACAATGGGTTTACAACGTCATTTTGCATACCTGTGTATTACTATTACAGACTGACCATTAGACCTTACGAAACCTCAGCAGACACTGACATAATTATTCCGTTGGGTTGTGGGGTTTTTTTTGTTTAGTTTTTGTTGTTGGGTTTTTTCTTTTTTTTCCTTTTTTTTTTAATGCAAGTTAAAGATCACACTCTTGTCTGAAACAATTTTTGGATGTATTTACCCCCCTACTGTCTGTCTAACAAGCAGAATGGAGCAGCTCTTTAATATTAAAAATATATTGCAAGAGTGATGGAGAATTTAAAGACAATTTTGACACAAGTGTCTGACATACTGTACTGACAAACTTGACGAGTAGTCCAGATGGTGTCAAAGAAACAGCACTGATAAGAACTGGTGTTAAGTCCCACAGATAATGGCTAACTGTTCTGCTAATGAAGCCTCCCCCCCCTATTTCAACTTTTGGTTTTGGGACTGATACCTGAAATGATCTTAAGTAGTTGAGTACTGCTAATTTGAAATATTTAATTAGACAAGTTGAATTCTGGACTGCTGACTCCACACAGCTGCTGAAGAGCTACCTCAGGTACTAGAGGGAAAATCATGTATTTCCATGTTATATATAGTCTGCAATGTTGATGTCCGTGAGAACTGGAAGTGAAACACTTACCATGAGAGAGCTTTGTTTCTACTTCAGAAGTTAAGTTATATTTGTAAGTGTTTAAGCTTTCTTTGTTTCTTTTTTTTTAATCTCTTCCCAAGAAACAGCTGTTGCTTTTCTCCTAGGTTTAGCAACATGAACAGTAACCTCTGTCCAAGGAATACTGAGCTGAACTTTTTCTCACCCCAGCTGAGTTAAACACATGCTGTTCCTTTAAAACTGCAAGGCATTTTGCCAGTGAAACTGACCTCCTGCTCCTCAAACAAACCAAAGTGGGCTCTCACTCTTTGTTCCACAAAACAGAAAAGCCATTAAACTGTTGAACTATACGAATACCGCATCTTTGGTTTAAAAAAAAAGAAAATAAAGAGTCAGCATTTAAGGGACTTATGTAATTTATATAAATTTAAGATTACATTGTCTTTTGAAACTATCCTTTTGGTATGCATAGCTCAATGAACCCAAGTACTGCTACAATGTAAGTAACGGAATTGCTTTTCTTTATAAAAAAATACAATTCCTAAGAACAAAAGGAGACAATGAGTTGTTTGTGCTGTTAACTGGTTCCTGCCTTCGTAATTTAAATACGTCATTATTAGGAACTGACCAAGCACTGTATAAGGAAGGTTTGCTATGGAAATTCTTCATCCAAGCTACTGACTTTTCATTATCCACCTTCTGTTCTATTAAGGTCTCCTCATTCAACTCGCTTTCTATTTCCTCACTTTTTTCAGTATTTATTTCTATTTGTGATGATGATTCCATAGTGCTGGTCATTACATAGACACCTGCAGAATTGGTTCCTGTCTGAAGAGATTTAAACAGGCAAGTAGACAAAGTCTGTGTGCAAGAGCACAGTTTCAAGATCTGCTTCAGCTAACCTAAGACTGTACGAGAGTTGTCTGGCTCACCTGTTGCCAGCATCTACATATTCCTGTCCCCTTTTCTGTGTTGGAGCTAGCAATCATGGAGCCATCACAACAACATGAACTAACGTGTAACAAATTACTAGTTTTCACCTGGATAAGTAAGCTGATCCAGCTCATCATACAGCTGCACAACTCCTAAAACCATTCCAAGGAAGAGAACAAAAATGCGCTGCTGAAAGGTGAACAGACCTCTTCAGCAAAAGCACAATTTCACAATCAGTTTAAGTAGATCTAAGACTGCTCCATGAACATGTACCTTGGTAGTATCAAAATCACCCATCTCACTGCATCTTTCTCTTCAGGCAGTTTGTTAGATGGGCTTCATTACTGGCACTTCGCAGTTGCTCAAGCAAGATTCTCACCAGTACTATATTATGTCATTTTGATATATGGCTTGTAGGTATATTTAGGTATCTATATTACACAGGTAATAGGTATACATAGGTATGTATAGTAATTTATTTTGTACCTATAAGAGATTTAAGAACACAGGTTCATATCTTCAAAACCATGTAAGCATTTTTCTACTGTTCAGACATCCACTCCATCAGTATACACTCACCAACATCCTATTTTAGCCTTATATGACAAGCTCATGTGTACACACATAACCAATTAATGTTTATATCAAACTGACAAAGACTCGAGCACAGTAGTTTCATCTAAATGTGACAGAAAAATTGTTGTCTTCTTGTTGTGCCTTTAAGTTGCAGGAAAATAGGTAGCTAGACAAAAGAAACTTATCAATGCCTCTGAGAAAAACGCTGCACTGTGATCTCGATCCTCACTAAGAGCAAAGAACTCACAAGTGGAAAGAAAATAACAGTAGGAACACTGCAAACATGATAAATTTCTCAAGCTGTATTTCTACTTTTTCAGTGACCAGAAAATCCAACCAGGAGATGTGAATCCATATGAAGCCAGGGTTCATTTGTTATGCCTGCAAAACTTGTTTTTAAAACATGGACACCAAAACTGCACAGAGAAATCTAGCATGGGTCTTGACAAGTGCTGCATGATGATAGCGAAATACACTCTCCCTACTTTCATTTACCTGCCTGTGTGTGCAAGGATTACACCAGAGTTTTTTTAAGTCTACAGAAGGGTTAGGTTTTCAATTCCCATGTGGCATTCAGCCACACTCTCTTCTTCCACTGAATGATTTAATGGTGTTATTATAATGGGAACTCACTCTTTCCTGGAAGACAAATGTCATTTCCTCTCCAGGTGAATTCTGCTGACAATACAAGGCCTTCATAGTGATCTGAAAAAAAGACACAGCAACCAAACGGTACATGCAGTATCTACAGACCAAACAAGTAACTAAAGCTGTACATTACTTTATAAGCAGAACAGCGATTGTTTGCAAGCAACACAGGGCCTATGAGTCCTTCCAACTTAAGTTCTAAACCAGATCAACAGATAAGGCAAGATATGGTGTATCCTGCAACAGCCTACCTCGATACTGTTGATGATAATATAGCAAATCCTAGGGACTGAGTATGTACAGCAAGAAGCAATGAATGATACACAGGATTTACCAATTTGTTGTCCGATGCAGTAGATGGGTTGTCTGCCACCCTGGCTGGAAGGCACAGAATTTGACTACCTCAGACAAAGGCAGTGCAAAGGGCGATATAACCGGTGCAGGAATACAAGGAACCGTGCTTGTGACTTCACTAAAAATCACAAGTCGGGGTTTTGTTCTCCTCTCACAACTTGGCATATGTTGTCCTCAACAAACAAGAGCCTTTTGGAGAGAGAGAGAGAAAAAAAAATTAAAAAAAAAGAGGTCTCTTCAAGTTACAGGGAGAAGAAAAGCGCAGAGCAGAGAGGCAGAAAGCCATTACGTTGCTTCTGGCAGCCAGCACGAACAGCGCAGGGCCCGCCCGGGGCTGAAGGGACCACCCCGAGGCACCTGGCCCTTCAGGAACGCCGAGCAGCGCGGCAGCCGGGGCCCGCCACCAGCCCGGCCAGCCCCGCGGGGCACCCCGGGCGCCGCGCTGCCGGGCCGCTGCGCCGGGCTCTCGGCGCACGCTCCCGAGGGCACACACCCGCTTCCCTCAGTGCCCCCGGCCACGCCGCTGCCGTTATCCCGGTGCTGCACCACACCGGAGAGCAGCTCGGGGCAAGGGGGGGGCGAAGGCACCGCTGCCTCACCACAGCGCCCGTCTCCGCGCCGTGTCACCCGCGGCGCCGCACCACCCCCTCAGCGCCCGCCGCGGAGGAAACGGGCGCCAAACGGAGATGGGCTCCAAACCCACCCCGGGCATCCAGCGGGAAGCGCCGCCACTCCGCACCAGGCGGTTGCCATGACAAACCGCTACTTCCGCCGCTGCTCCCACCTCGGCGCCCTTCCGCCGAGCGCGGGCACCGCCCCGCTGCCCAGAGACGGCCCACGGTAGCTCATGATTGGCCACGGCGGCCGCCACTCGCCGTAANGCCGCCCCGCGGTAGCTCATGATGGGCCGCGGCGGCCGCCACTCGCCGTAAAAGCGGAGGCGGGATTGGCTACGGCGGCTGCCGCTCGCTACGAGGATGCGGGAGGCCCCGCCCCGAGGCTGGGCGGCCCCGCCCGGCGGGTTTACAGAGCCCGTGACCTCCCGGGAGTGGGGCCGGTGGCCGGGACGTGGGTGGGGAGAGTGCGAGGGAAGGAAGAGACACCGCCTCGAATTACCCTTGTGCAAAGCAAAGGGGCGGCGATGAGCAAGCCCGGCCGCCCCCTCCGTCCCCTCCTCCCCTGGCCCTGAGCCCCTCAGCGCGAGAGCGCGCCCGGCCGAGCCCCGATTGGCCGGAGTAGGCGGGGTCCCGGCGGCCTTCCCGGCCTCTGATTGGCAGAACTCGCCTGCCCGTCGCGCAGGGGGCGGGGCGGAGGGCAGGCCGCGGCCGCGCGTCAGTACGGCGGCCGGGGGGG
>VXBO01014840.1:152108-181255 GCA_013400135.1 Rhinoptilus africanus
TTAAGGAAAATGTAAGCAATGGTTTGAGGAATGAGAAGATATCATGGAGAGTTATCAACTATGAAAATTAGTTTCTGCTGTCTTTAGTAAAAGAGTAGAATAAATCATAAGTGACATATTTGTAGTACACATTTCGGGGGGTGGATCAATGGTTAACCTGCAAGGAACCAAAGACATCAGATGTTTATTTTTATAGTTTTTTACTACAAAAATAAAAAAAAGATTGCTTCTGCTCCTGTTGTCTGCTAGGAACTTTGAACACTCATTGCTACTGTATTTAATACAGCTGCTGAACTTGAAATGCCCCCTACACAGTAAGCTGGTTTTGTTTTTACTTGCATGGCATGAAATTGGATGGTGTGGTAGACAATTAGAAATTCGGTCCAGTCTGAGATCTAATGATAAATTACTTGTGCACGTAAAAACTTACTGTGAGGTGCTAAAATTTCTGTATGATATGTGGCAAAAGTAGTTACCCTTTTTTCAAGAGTACGCTTTCTAAAATTAAAAAAATAATATAGCAGATTCCATATTTTTGTGTGTCATTGTTATTGTAGGTATGTCTTGATATTTTTAATTCTAGATTGCAGTATACATAACTGTATTTGCTGATCCTTCATACAACGAGACAAAAATTGTGTAGTTTTAGAGTATGCGTGTAGGTGTCTAGTTAATCCACCTGTCTAGAACGAATCTCTCTACATAGCTCTGTGTTTGTGTATAAGCGAAGAGGTGGTCAAGTTCTTCATAGACCGTGCACTGTTTGTATAGAAGAGATTAGTTTCTAATTAATAATCTTAAATGTTTTTCTACAGCTGAAATGGGAATTTGTTTATCTCCTTCAGAGTGTCAAAGGACTAACTTCTTGACCAGAACAGAAAAAGTATGAGCATGAAATAATTTTGTGTGGGGAGGAGTGAAGAAAGGGATCTTCTGTCTCCCTAAGGAGGAAATTTGTTTTCTTTTTCTTTTATTTCTGATACAAAAGGTGCATTTTTACATTCCCTTCATTGCAATCAGCCAAAAGTGCAGTAAAATTAAATGACATAGTACATACTTGGTTTGGTTTTCTCTTATTAAATGCATTAAACTTACATATGTTGGGTATTATATTTTCCTTTTTCATATGTTGTTTCTAATGTAATTGAATTAGTGCTAGTGTCATTTCATAGAATCATAGAATCCTAGGGTTGGAAGGGACCTTAGTAGATCATCTAGTCCAACCCCCCTGCCAGAGCAGGGCCACCTTAGAGCAGGTTGCACAGGAATACATCCAGGCGGGTTTTGAATGTCTCCAGAGACGGAGACTCCACCACCTCCCTGGGCAGCCTGTTCCAGTGCTCTGCCACCCTTAAGGTAAAGAAGTTCCTCCTCATGTTTAGGTGGAGGTTGTCCAATTTCAGGTTGTCTTTCCTTTTCTCTGTAAAGTCAACTTTTCACAAGTGTTGTATGTGTCTGGAATTTTGAAATAATCATATTATTAATTGTCTGAAACCTAAATCACTCCTCTCTATTTCTCTTTCACAGTAGCTCTCAATCTCTTTTCCCCCCCGCTCTGTTTCTTGTGGTTGGTTGTGCCCACAGGATATTTGTAGTAACCGCAGTTTTGACAGTTGAAGTCTAAATACTATGAATTTATAAGAGTAAGTTTTTGTGTTGTGATGGCAATCCTTGAAAATCATGGGCTTGATGGTATGTTCTAGTATTATAGATAAAAACACTAGTGCTAATAGCGTAGATTAGCAAGCCCTAGTAATACTGTTTAAATAATTTCACTGAAGACCTGTTGTCTCAACAGTTCAGGTTTTCCTTTAGTATTTCCTTTGTATTTTGTTGGGTAGCTCCTTCTAATTTCCATGGGGATTCGCTACCTAAATGTGTTTTAAGGATCTAGACCCGAGGATGACTATCTACTCTAAATGACTGGACAGTGATTTATCTTTGTATCGTTTCAAAATGCAGTTTTACTTGCTCCCTATATATGCACAATTTGTAGATAATAGTTATTAATATACTTCCAAAATACACAGAACGCCTGGTTTTAAATCTCTGGTTTCTGGAAGAAGGTTCATGGAGAGGTACCTGAAATGGTCGGGACTTCTCTGGGGGACTCATAATGAAACTCATTTGTAGCACATTGCTTTCTGTATTTTCATACATAACTGTAAATAAGATTTAAAACAATTGAATATACCTATGAAATAATTAATGAGTTATATATGAGGACTTATTTACAGCATTTAGAAAATTTCTAACTCAAACCACACATAGTAAATCTAAAGTGTTATCTTTGGACAACTTTAATAATTAGCTGCTTTACTTATCTTTTAACTATACTTTCTAAAGATGTTTTCCAAAAGTAATTACCAGACTTTACAACTGAGAATAAAACAATGGAAAGTGAAGTTTTTAATGGAATGTGTAGTTCATAGTAGAAACTCCCAGCTAGAATCACACATGCTGTGAGCAGGTAGTCTGCATTTCCCAACATCCTTGACAGTTAACTGCAGTTTTTATCTTGTTCTGGTCCCTCACTTTTTAAAGAAACAGGCAGTCGATTTCTGTGACTGTTTGGTGTTATAATTTGTATGTGCTTTTACTGAACAATGTGTTAGGCGTAACTAAATCACCTTAATTGTATTAACTGCCCGCAGATGTCTTCAACAGCATTTTTAAAACTTGAAGGACTAAAACAAACAGTTCTGCATTAAAATTAAAGCTGTATGTTTGAGCACTTGCTGAAGATACTGAGTGGCAAGTAACACAAAACACAGGTTTCTAGTTTCTCAAATCAGACAGCCAGAGTTTCTGCATTGATAACTTTATTAGGGTTTGAAGACTACCACTATAATAGCTTACCAGCAGGCAGCTCTCCTCGGCTTTGTCCTTGCATTGTGATCAGAGACATCTGTAGAACTGTATTAAGGTTTTGAGGTAAAGGCTGTATACTAACTCTTAAATGAGACAGTAATTGTTTTAAGCAATCAATTACAGTTTTGCAACATGTTACAAAGTAATTGGTTTGTCAATAAATGTAAGAGATCTGCAACTCAAATTGTCACATTCCCTCTGTGATTCTGCAGGCCTGCTAAGATCCAAAGATATCCATGTCAGAGATGCATTGGAGAAACAAGAACTTTTATTCCTTTCTGATAGTATTTTAAGTCTCTCAGTGTGAGTACATAGAAATGGTATATGAGAAAAAAAATTAAAATCATATCTAGTTTTATGTTGAAGAAAGAGCAACCAGCTATCTTTGGGGTGAAAGAAAAAAGTTATCTGTTTTTTTTCTAAATAATGCTTATCCTGCCAAGTATACATTAACTTTTTGTTAGTTGCCCTAACACTTGAACTGTAAAGGACAAATCCATTATTGACTACTAGGAAAGTAATTCAACTGTGTGTCCATACAGAATAGATCAGTCTTGGGTGCCCATTTAGCTGAAGAAGCTGCATAAAGTCAGTTGCATATCAAACTTTCAACTGTCAAGGTGAGTTTGTGCAGGGACACTCAGATGCTTATCAGTGATGGCTATCTTCATATAATGTTACATTTTAATACCTATAGTTGTGTTTTGGAAACTTAGTGCTTGTATGTTAAGCGTGCAGGGATGAAACGAGGAAAGCCAAGGCTGCCTTAGAACTCAGCCTGGCAAGGGATGTCAAGCTCAACAGGAAGGGCTTCTTCAAGTACATTGGAGGAAAAAGGAAGACCAGAGAAGCTGTGGGACCACTGTTGACCGACACAGGAGCCATGGTGACGGAGGATGCGGAGAAGGCGGAGTTATTGAATGCCTTCTTTGCCTCGGTCTTTACTACTCAGCCCAGCCCTCAAGAGCCCCAGGCCTTGGGGAAAGTAACAGGGAAAGAGGAAGACTTCCCCTGGGTGGAGGAGGATCAGGTGAGGGATCAGTTAGGTCAGTTAGACATTCAGAAGTCCATGGGCCCTGATGGGATACACCCGAGGGTGCTGAAGGAGCTGGCGGATGTCATTGCTGGGCCGCTCTCCACCATCNGGGTAACGGGCACAAACTTGAGCATAGGAAGTTCCACCTAAACATGAGGAGGAACTTCTTTACCTTGAGAGTGGCAGAGCACTGGAACAAGCTGCCCAGGGAGGTGGTGGAGTCTCCGTCTCTGGAGACATTCAAAACCCGCCTGGACGCGTTCCTGTGTAACCTGCTCTAAGGTGGCCCTGCTCTGGCAGGGGGGTTGGACTAGATGATCTACTAAGGTCCCTTCCAACCCTATGATTCTATGATTCTATGATTCTATGAAGTGTTCACATGACTTCTGAAAACTGAAGATACTGTCAAGCTGATTGTTTTGAGGTCACCGCCTCTTTATTAAAAAAAGTAACTGTAAAAATACATTTTTCACATACTCTAGCTCTATATTACAATTTCAAATTCACAAGCACAAGAATATGGCCTGCCCTATGAGGTGCAATATTTAATGGTTTTTAAAGTAACTTTTTTAATAGTTCATGGCAGAATCGGTAAAAACTTCAGTGTTATCTTTTCTATCAGTCTTGCAACCAAAGAAAATAAAGACTGAACAGATCCTATTTCCAGGTATATTAACTACGTTTAGACATAGGTTTCACATTGTTAGGGCCTCATCCTGCAAGCTGTTCTGTATGAACATGTGCTTGTACCCATGCAAAGCTGGCAGTTGAAGAGAATCTGTTGCAGTATGTAGCTGCACCTGTGAAGAGTTCACTGCATGTACTGGCCTTCAGCTGTGTACAGATTCTTTATGTATTCCGATGTTTGTGGGGAGGACGTTTAGGCAGAAGCTCAGTTAACCAGTGTAAGATTCTCATAGCTTCCATAAATCATCAGGGTATGTTGGGGAAGTAAGATGCTTTCTTTCTTACAGAGAATCATAAACAAAAGCTGACAGGTTCAGAGTTCTGTTTTGTAATAAAATGCCAGTAACCTGATCATGTACCAAAGGGGATGGTGTAGTAGTTTAATTTCTTGAATTAAAAATATTGACATTTTTTCTTTGAATCACATGTGAGTCCCAGTTGTATGAACTTGGCTCTCTGTTTTTCTCAGACAGACAGACTCCTGTGATATTCAGGTCTGGGGTTTTTGTTTGTTTTTGCATGGACATCCAGTATAAATGGCTTTTTTAAGATAGCATTTGTCTGATCTGGTCCTTTGATGCACCTGTTGCCTATGCTACTGCAATGTTTGCTTTCCTAGCTTCTTGCCTTTACCAGTCAACACTGTTCTTATTTGTTCTTTTTTTTTTTCTTTTTTCTCTTGTATTCTTGTATTTCTTCACTTTAATGGTCCTGTATGTTTCAGAATTGTCTGAAGGTTGGCAGGTGTTCTTTCCCACTTAAGCTTTGTATTTTGATGTTCGTTGATTTTTTTCTTTTGATGTTTGTAAGAACCAATCCCAACAAGGAAAGACTGTGTAAAGTAAACTACTGGAAATAGTTTGTAAACCTACAAAGAAACAATCCATTTTAATACCTCTGTTCTTCAGTGTCTGCTCAAATTGCAAAACAGCATAATAAACAACAAAGAGAAGAAAGAAGAATTTTTTGTTTGAATAAAGTGGCGTGGAATTAAGTTACTGTAGATATTTGGGCAAGTACTAAATTTTAAAACCAGATATGTATCAAAGTTTTCCCCCATTCTTTTCCAACTATTCCTTATAGTTGTCTCCTTTTAAAATTCTCGTTTGTAAAACTAAAATTCAGGGGAAAAGTTCAAAATGTAAAAGTGTTAAATGGTACGGTCATGTATACTTAAATTCATGGCAGGACATCATGGATTTTGGCGGTGTTTAATGACAAAGTTTGAAAACATCCATTATCCAGCTGACAGACTTCTGCATGTTCCACTGTTTCATACCAAAAACCATAGTAAGCAATATAATATGCTCATAAAAGAACAAATAGCAACCTACTATTGAAGATAATACACTAATTTTAAGAAATATGGTAGGAATTAAGTTTGTCTTGTCGATAGTGCCTGCTGAAAAATGGTATTGCTTCAAGGAAATCTTGCCAAAGTCTGTGATGACATGGGCAGGAGAAGGCGGCAAATGCATTTCATTTTATGTGTGGTGTGGCAATTGACTGGATGTAATGCAGGCGTTACTGATACGCTCTAACTGGCTGTGATCAGGCATCAGCGGCTTAGTTGATATCAATAAGTCTATCTTAGTGTTGAAAATTCCTGTTTGCAAGAGCCCTTCAGATGTCATTAGTGGTACAAAGATGGTGATACTGGACTTCTGAAGAAGAGATCTTTTAGTTGATATGGAACTAAAATAGTTGTATCCTCCCACTCTATAGTGGATTCCTCCCTTTGTTATGCTTTTATGGTATCTGAACCAGGCTTGTTGATAGGAAGCCAAGGGTGTTATCATGCTCAGAACATTCTTAATTACCACAATTCTTACCAGAATAATCGGAATGGAGTTGAGGCTTGTGCAGCACTTTCATTTTAAGTTTCATGCTTTTTTTGATTAATGAGTCATCCTTTTTGCACAACCAGAAGTTATGGATGAACTGTAAGTCACACAGCTCTGCACAGTAACTGGAATCCACTCTTGTGAAACAGAAATATGAAATACTCCAGATGCAGTGCTGACTTGAGTATGTCAAATGCAGTAATGGATTGATTCCGTAAATGTGCTGTGAACGTACATTTGGTGCTACTATTTACACTCAACATCTAAATCTGAGAGGGTTGCCTAAAACCTATGTCTCTCTAGATGATGCAAGAAAAATGATTTTGCTTTGTGTTTCTTTTGGGGAGGAGGGAAAAAGATGCACTTTTTTGAGTCAAGTACTCAATATTATTCTGAACTGCTGACAGATGCTATTGTATGCCTTATAAAAAAATTAACTTATTTGCATTAACTAGTTGGGTGAGTTTAACCCAAAGAGTTTAATCTGCTGTTATTTTAGAATTTACAAACGAAGACATGAGTACTTATGTAATAACCCAGAAGTGTCCCTAAGTAAAGCTGTCTTCTCAATAAAAAACTCAAAACCAACGTAACCAAGCCCTGCACAAACTTAGCTGATGTACTCTACTAACTTATATAAGACCTTGATACTTTGGCGCCTGTTCGTGTTCTTCCTCTGTTCTAGGAAATCTGGCAAAGTTTTGTTTTAATTTCTTTGTGTTACCTAAGACTTCTCAGGTGATGTTATGTGTAAGATCCTGGGGAACACTGTGGACTAGTTAATGATAACATTTGTATGGGCAGTTAAATGGAATTTAAAAGCTAAATTTGCATTGGAATCCTGTTGTCCAGAACCAAGTGGTAGTGTGAATAAAAAAGAAATAAAGGAATATTGGATTAACAAAAACAGCATAGTGTATTTTTTGTGTGTGTATGTGTCTGAGACTAGCCATCTTAATGCCCCCAGGTTAGAGCTACTGGTGTTGTGGAAGAAAAAGAGTAAAAACTGAGAATATTTCATAAAGCCTTTCTTTAAAAGAAAGAAGACCCCCAAAAAAACCCCAAAAGCAAGCCTTCTTGATGTGAAAGTGATCTGATCCTACAGAGTCTAACTCTTAATTTAAATACAATCTTTGTACAGCGAAGACTAAATTTGGTGTGATACTATTTAGGCACCACTGTTTGTTTATACTGTTGCTTGCTTCTTTGTCAAACTACAGCAGATAACTTGAGGTTTCAATATTAGAATTCAGAATTTCATGGGCAGGTAACAAACTGGTAGGATCTGAGCTAGTTTCACTCTGCGTCTGCTCATGTCTTGATACAGACTTCGGGGACCTTACCGAGAAAGGAGGAGTACTATAGGACTAAAAAGGGTAGGAGTATGTAGAATTTTTTTTCTTTTTTTTTTTTTTTCTTCCTGGTCTCACCATTTTCTCAGAGGCAGGGATAAGAGAAATGGAGCTTTGACCTTTCAGCGTCTTGGCTCTTATTAGTTGTTGGCTTGAGGAATTGAATGTATTCCAGGGATGACATGTTAGCTGAAATTTCAGCAGACTGAAAGACTGTAGTCTTTTCAGCTGGTAGTTGTTTCTTGGTGCTTGGTAGGCTCCATTGATAGCTGAATAATAAACCTTCTGCCTATTGTGTGTTGTGTGGGGTTTTTTGTGCAGTTTTAAGGACTTTTGTAGAAGTAAGAGGGAGGATTCTTCCTTTGTTGGTTTTGGTAGATGATAAAGTTTCTGTAATTAAAAATTGCATGAAGCTTCAGAAGTAATTTTGCATTTTTTTCCCTGCTCTGTGTGTGTCAAGCAGGAAAATATTACGCTGTAGCTCCAAGGAAAATGGGATTCTGTGCTGGAGCTGCTTAATTCCTAGAGTTTCTGGAATTTGTTACAGCAATGCCAAGTTCCTGCTTTTCCTGGATTACCTTGATGCAATCCTGAATTAAACCACCTAGGTTTTGTTAGGAAAAGCGAAGTACAGGCTAGTTGGGGCAGGGCAACAACTACATTGTCATAGCTTTTCTGAGTGTAAGTAGGGATAATCATGCTGAATCTCTTAAATGGTTATCTTCAAAATCCAAAGGAGGCATTCTGCTTGGGAAATTCAAAACAGTGACAGAAATTTACTTCTGGTATTTAGAACAACACAAACAAACCCTCAAGCACTATGAATCAAGAATGCTAACTCAGCTAAACTTTGTGCACTGAAATAAAACCTAGGGAGCCTGCATATTGAAATTTTTGTGAAATTTCATTTCCTCTTGTGTGGAGGTTTATTGTGTTTTATTATCCTTTCCCAGCTTCAAAAAGGAAAAAAGGGGGAGGGGAGAAATAAATAAATGAAAAAAAAAAAAAAAGTTAATTGAATCCTCCAGAGAGAACAATGACTGCAATTACTCTCCACCTGAGATACTTTATAGCTTGAGACATTTAAAGAGACAGTAAATATAAAGGGCAAGAAAAGGGCAGAAAGCTACAAATAGCCTGGATGCACCAGTATACCAGTATGCAGATTTCCAAACTTAGTTTGCTCCGATTAGCATTTTTAAGGTGTCAACAGTAGTTTCTAGTTCTGCAGCAGGCCACGTACAAGAGGAAGCCCTTGGCTTTTCTGACAGTCCTCAGGTACTTTTCTGAAGTAGCTTAGATACTTGTGATGAGCCATGCTCAACAACAGGGGAAGACAGATGGAATAACACTAGGTTAACAAAATTAGCCAAAGAGGAAAGATCGGAGCCCATTTCAACTAAGGTATTTTAAATGTCTGTCTGCTGAGTTCAGTTGTTACCCCTGTTCTAATTATGAAACCAGATGAATATAGTCTACCAATAATTCCATCTTGTATTAGCTTGGCTTTGTCTCTCATTAAAGATTAAAGACTTTATTCTGTGAAGATTTAAATAGAAACAGAGCCTTATTGTGATAAAAGGAAACAGACAGAGGTTACCTAGTTAGTTGGCTTCCACCTTTATTTTGATTTTAGACCTCTAAAAGTATATCTTCTGAGGTTACACGCTTGGGACAACCTACAGAAACCTAACATCAGATTTGACTTTTCTAAGTTATTGTTGTCAGTTACCTAGAGGTTTCCTTTGTCTTGTATATGAGCCAGGGGAAACCATGCTCATGAATTCTCACGATCTCTCATTCTTGTTTTGCTGAGAAAAATGCTTTAGCTGGTGGGCTTGTAGGCATGCATAGGGAGGTTGAACCTTTTTACGGATAGAAACGCTGGGGTACTTACAGCAGGAGTCATTGCATCTAAACACAGAGACAACCAAACTACTGCTTTGTTTTGAGAGCTTACAGGATGTATGCAGCTACCACCGTGGAGCTGACATGTTCATGTGACTGTTTGTTTTAAATCTCCAGAAAATTCCCTAAAAGACTCTTACAGGGGACACGGAAGTATTCGGAAAGTTGGCCTGTTGGGTGATGGGAGTAACCAATGTGGAAAAAAGTCTCATGGAAGTACTACACCAGAGGAGAGGCTTCTTGAGTGATGTGCGTGTCCTTGCAGAGCAATAGCACCTTGCATACCTGTAATTTGCGTGTCTATTTACCTATTCCTGATTATCTGATTTGTTTTAAATTGCCCTAGTTTTGTAATGAACTCAGATTTGCACTGTATCTTGAATCACAGCAGTGAACATACTTTTCTCCTCCCACTAGGAATAGGCTAAATTTGTTGGGAAAGTATTTGGCAGTTGTATTCAGTTCATTGTGTTTGAAAAATATCTCAGCAGCTGGTTGCTATAGAATCATTATATCTCTTCCAGATTTTAATGTTTAGTGGGTTGGATACAGTGGGGAGGTTATTGGCAAGGTAACTGAAAAAATGTGTTAAGTTCTTTCTCCCTTGGGATGGTACTGGCTTAGTGCCTCCTTGTAGGACTTCTTTATTACTGTTTTTCAATGGCTTGCATGAGCAGTGCTGCTGGTGGATGCTGTGACCTCTGGCACTGTGTGTCTAGTTACTCATATTTGGCCAGGCTGTAGCATTTTAATCCTGTGGCTCATTTTTTTTTCTTGCATCTTTGTGTATCAGTTCAGTTGGTACGCCATTCTAAAGATAAGTTAAAAAAATGAAGTTTAACTGAGTTTCTGTTGTACGTCTGCAACACTTAATTTTGCACCAAAACCAATAGCAAAATTAGATCTCTCTTGCGACTGTTTGATACCACTTTGAACAGCAGTGTTTTCCCTCCGAGCTTTTTGGGTTTTGTTTTCTTTTCTTCATAGTGCTTATTTCACAAATGATTTAGGTATGTTGCTGGGGCTTGATACTCTGAAATTGCTGTTTACCAAAGCAGATTAGTTCTGCTGTCACAGAGAGAACCTTTTCCAGGGTTCAATTGAATTGCTGTACGCAGTCCTCTAGAAGATCAAATCTTAAGTATTTGTCTATGTAATCTAAGCTTTTTTATTACTCAGAAATAAATCAGCCTGAAACATAGGCTGTGGTTAGGATGGTTCATGCTCTTCATCTTGTATCCATCCCTTCAGAATTTTAAGGATGGCCTTCTTTCAAGGGTTTGGTATAAGCTACATATATTGTTCTAGTGCCTGTATATTGTGTGTGTGTTCAGGAAGGTATGTTTAGTTTTGTCTTAATATTCTAAATGTATTAGCTTAGAAGCAGTCTGATCGCTTTCTTAATTGTCAGTAATGAAATTAATTTCCCAGAAAGGCCCATGGAAGACTAGCCAAATTTTGAAGTAGGTTGCTATAAGGGAACAGATGAGTAAGCCAGAAAAATTACTACACTCTGTAGCCTGATGCTGGCCACCAGCTGTCATTTCTAGCTTTAGCTCTGACATCCCAATCTGCGTTTCAAGAAAGTTTGCCTCCCTTGCCCATTGTTGTTGTGAGACAGTAGATCTCTTCCTGGTATCTCCTAACAAGTAAGTAATGTATGTTGTCCTGGGGAATTAGATTTTCTTGTTAGTCTCCAGTCTTTGCACTGATACCAGTTTCTTTGTCTCTACTTCAACCTGATTCTTCTACTTGGTACCTTCAGTTCTCTGAGGATTTTAGCACTGCATGCTTTTACAATGTGCTGTCAGCTGGAAATCAGATTTCTTGAGTCCTCCATTAAGGCTTCATTTTTGGGCTGTTAAACCAACAGGAAACTTTCAAAAGAATAAAGTAATGATTGCAGGGTTGGAAGATGCTGATTTTTCTGCTGGGCCTAATTCAAGATTCTTTCTCTTTTGTTAGTATCTCGAAGGAACTGGAGGTGCTGGTTTGTTTTGGGGTTTTTTTTTTCCTCCTTGCTCCTCAAGCATTCCAATTCTCAGCTGTGCAAGCAGTGATTAAATGAGCCATAGACACATGTATATCCTGGATACTTGTGTTATTCACTCAATTGTTGTCATGTATTTAGCATTTAAGAACTGTTAGTCAAAATAGTGAGATTTTTTAGCAGGTCTTAAAGTGAGAACATGAACTGTTGCTGTATAGTAGAACTCCTGTAGCTTGAAGCACTTTCCATGGACATTGTTCACTGGAGAATTAAAAATAAAAAGGAAAAGAAAAGATGTGTGTAAGTGGCTTATTCAGTCTAGAATGTCAGTACATCTTTTGGCAATGCTTGCTGGCAAGTTGTATTGAGGATTACTTGCTGCTGCTTTTTTCTCCTTTAAGCATATGAACTGGCATTTTTTTTACTGGAATTTCGGCTTGTGTTATTTGGGGTTTCCTGCTTAAAAGTTGCACTAAAACAGCTGTGCATTCACTGGAGTACTTTGAGTACTTGGATGCTGAAACGATCAGCAGCGGTATTTAAGCAGATGAGAACTGAGGCATGTTCATGTAACTTTATAGGTACTTTATTGCTCATTTATGTGAGAAAGTAAAGTTGATTTGACTTACGTATAAGAGTTTTGCTGCTCTGGAAGCTTTAAAAGTGATAGAATGTAGTACTCTAGCTTTAGGAAAGTTAGTTATTGTCACTGGGTTTTCAGAGGAAATTAATTTAATGATCTTACTCTTGCTGTGTCCCACACTTGTAATTTACTGCTTCATAGGACTTGTTATCACTGTTCACAACTTTGTAGCTGAACATATCTAATAGAAAATACTGTATATTGTACTTGGAATATTTAGTGCTTCCATTGGTTCTTGATTAGACATATATTAATTGTTGTGATGTCAAATGGTGGTTGACTTACTACCTTTTTCTTTCCCTGTAGTGAAACAAGTTAATTTTGAAGCAAAAGTTCAGATTCTTTCCCCTGCAAGTAGCCAGCTCTTCTTTCCAATAAGTTCATTTTATCTTTTTCCTTTCACGTCAGTAAATGCCATTTGTATTTCTCAGGACAGTTGAAAACTAGACTGTTGAATTTTTGAGAAAGGCTTTTTTTGTCTGATGAAGGTTTGTTTGTGTGTGCTTCAGTGTATGGCACTTTTGAATAGTTGAAATATTGACAACTTAATGTAAAATATCTTTAGCCTGCACTTCTCCTGTAGATGAGTGACTACAAGAAAATCTTCCTTGCCATTTTATAAGGTAACTTATTAGCTGTAACGATTGGTGAAGGAGTGAATGCTTCATTATAATGCCAGTTTTAATTTTCAGATCTTAACTCAGAAGGTAAATAATCAAAAATGTATTTTTAGAATCCAAAGTTTATTTTTAAAATCTTGTTGGTTGCCAGCTCTTAGAGTATGCTGTGCTGTACTGAAGCCAGCCAGTGTGAGCTGAAAAATTACTGCTGAATGTACTGCCAATTATGCTAGCCTCTGCTCTTTCAAGCTTCCTTCACAGCTGTCTCTAAGCCTCTCCTGATGCCTCTGCTGCAGAAAATGCCCCTCAAGTTAACTTCTGTTGGAGTCATAAGACTCAATTTTCAAGATAAACTTGCCTCTATTTTTAACAAGCCAGATTCAGAAATAAAATAATCCTGATCTCGATTCAAGAAGCAAAGCACCTGAAAAGTTGCAGTAGCTTCTGGAGTAGGTTGAATGAACAGGGACTGTAATAATTTTAGCTGTCAGGTTTTAAGTGTGAGCTATAAACTGCGCAAACTTTTATTCCTTCTGTGCTATAAATTGTACAAACTTTTTGTATCTATCATTCTTGCATGAAGATATGTTAATACATTTGTAATGGAAAATAAATGTCACTCGTAATCTTAAACTACAGATCTCTGTTATTTCTTCCCCCATGTATAAATACATATATGTAAACCTGATTCATGACCTACAGGTGTGGTCCTGTTAGCAAAGTGAGATGTGTTCCTGCTCTTCCAATAAAAAGAGGTTCCCCTTTCTCCAATCAATTTTTGGTACCTAGCAATAGTATTTTATTGCTATATTAATAGTAAGTGCCTGTTTGAATGACCAAAAAGTGGAGAATCTTGAAAAACTAATGTTACTTACTTAATATGTTTTTTTACAAGAAATCTTATTAGGGTACTGTTTTCAATTTATGAGAAGTGATAACCGAATTAGGTATGATATATATCTGCCATGAATACTGTGCTCTTTGGGCTGGAAACCAAGTGACTTATGAGAACTACTTAGTCAAATTAGATAAGTAGATTACAGTCACCTAAACACCTAGAAAAAAAATAAGAATCCTGCATGTAAAGTCCCATTTTAAGATGAGATCAAAACCGGTCAACAAGAGTGCAAAAAAAACTATCTTACAAAAAGACAGAAGAATTTCTTAAATTCCATTTCTTAAATTTGAGAAAAATTAAAACTGCTGCAATTAAGAAATGCCCTTTGCATCAGGGCACTAAATTCACTAAAATGTTTACATTATGGTAGTGGATGTATAACGTCCCTTCTGTTACATGTAGTCAAATGTTTTTTCACTGTTGCTACATATGTGTACACGTATTTTAAGTGAGCTGTTTATTTCGGAATCTTTCTAAGCTTTGGCTGCATGCCTTATCCTGAACTTGAAATCAGCATAGAAAGGAAGGAACTGACTTGAGTTTAATCATAAGGACTAGACATGTTTTTTTCTGGTTTGGGAGAGATACCAGTATATTGGTTGTTCTCAATGTATGTCTTTCATCCTATCAGTCTTGAAACCATAAGGGAGGATAATATGTTGAAGATGCACAAGTTTAACCAGCTTTACAGGAGCTTGAGCTGTAATTGTTAACAAAGCATGGGAAATAACATTCTGTAGTTTCTCTTATGTTGTTACTGGTGGTAAGATTAAAAATGGAGAAAAGGTAGACAGCTTTATAGCCTTTGTAAAGATGTAACTTAAAACACTCCAGATTCCATTTTTTAGTGTGGTTATTTCCTCTTTTTATAGAACTAGATTTTTAGGCACAGAATTCTCATTTTGGTGAAGATGATATCAATGTCTTGACTTGGTGCCAGGGTTTCCTTTGGTAACTGTCTAAATTGATACTAGAGGTGGCATTTCTGTCTGATGCCCTGCAAATCATGGCTTTGTCTTGACAGACACCTAACTTCTAGTGAACCAAAGTAAGCTCATGGCAACAAGGATACCAAGAGAAAACTGTCTGGGTGAGATGTAGCGCTGATGACTTTAGTAAGAATTTTAAAGTTCATGCATTTAACAGGATGGCTGGAGTCTTTCACTTCAGCATGTGTTCTACATGAACCTTGTTTAGGGCTTGTATTGTGAAGGAAGATGAAAAAGAAGGGGTCTTACAATCCTATTGACTACTTTAAAAAAGAAATATACTAATCTCTATTCAAGTCAGATCCTAAAACAAAGTTATGTCTTCAGATCATCGCTTGGTGTCATCGCTGGTTGATGGGTGTAACATCATCTTCTGAGAGTATTTGATCTCTTCTCAGAAGCGTGAAACTTGGAAAGCTTAATCTTTGTGAGGTTTTACATGGGTGCTGTAAGAGCTGTGAGAGTTTGATGCAGGGAAGGAATGAGTTGTGTTTGAACTATAAGGTGGATGAACCGTTTAGTCCACTGTAGCATTATGTCCTTTCTGCACTTTTATCAGGTTTATCTTGCTTCTTTCTTTGACTGTCCTCTCTCTGACCTTTCTTTACTACTTCCCATATAAATGTTTCATCTCTTCGCTTACCTTTTTCTGTCCGTGCCTTTGCTGAAGAAACAAGTCTCTTGAGGGTCAGGTTCAAGGTGTCTCTTCATAGTATTCAACCTGCTCCCACCCCACAACTTTAGTGAATAAGGATCATATTGTTTGGTACTGGCAGAAATGTATTTAGTTGTGTAGTTGGACACTGATTAATAGTTAGCATGTTAAAAACTTGCAAATGTGGGAGTTTTTAAGTTCAGTAGGCTTGTTTTCATAGCTGTCTTCACTTTCTGCTTGAGTCAAACTTGAAAGGTTTTTCAGATCTATTATGTTGGGAAATCAGAGAATTGTAATACAATTTTGCAGTTTGATTTTTTTCCCTAGTCAAAGACAGCCCACAACCATAATGTTACTTGTAACAAATTTTCCTGATTACTGGGTTCTGAAAAACAGATGACTTTTGAAGTACCCACGGGGGAGAAATTTTTAAGCTACAGTAAATAAACCTTCCCGTGCTACAGATTTGTGATTTACAGTAAATAAACCATTAGCACTAACAATAACGTTAATGTTCTTACTCTCTTTAAAGAAAGGAATTTTTATCCTGGGAAGAGGTATTAAAGCATTTCAGTACATAGAAATTACTCTTTTCGGTATTGTTAACCATAGAGGCTTCTTCGGTCATTTACAGCAGGACCATAGCAAACTAGCCTGCTTTCCAGATCATGCATGGTGCATATGGTGCCCTCCCCCTGTAACCTACGTTCTTCAGAGAAGCCATCTTATTAGCTACAAATATCTATATACTGAGAATGAGCACCTCCTTGGTATATGTATGTTTTAAAAAAAAAGTCTTGTCTTTTAACAAACTTGGTTCGTTTGTGTGTATATCCTGCTTCTTGCATAGGCCTGAAATAATTCTCAACCCTTGGTAGAAATGCAAGGTGTTTGCAGCCTGTAACTTGCTGACACCGAGTTTTAGTGATCCCGTTGCTCCCTCGGCTGCTCAGCAGTTAGAAAGTGCTGCTGTGGAATAGTGTTTGCAACACCCAGTTTGTTATGACTAAAGCTGAAATCCATACATTCTTCAAAAAAGCTCTTGCTTCTTCCTATCTATTTTTATAGTGAGGAAAACCTTACTGTATGTGTGCTTTGAAGGACTCTGTGTTGCATAAATACCTGCACCTCAATTCTAGTGGAAGTTATATGTAAAGCCTTCCTTTTTTTTGTTTCTGTTTTTATGATTTCTTTGCTGCTCCTAAACTAATTATTACCACCAGTAATATATTCAGCAGGATTATGTGTGTCCTTGTATCTTAATATTTGAAGAATTTTTTACCCCAACCAAGGATTGAAACTTTTCCGATTGTTGTTGAGATGCAGGAGGCTGATTTATGTGGAACTGATAGCAAGAACGCTTGTCATCTGGAAAGGAAAATTGTCACATGCCCTTAGGTAATTTTTTGTGCCAGTCAGATGCACTTGCAGTCAGTTGATAATTCTGTTTAATATAGAAATAGGATTTATAAGTTGGAATATACTTTTAAAAATTTTTATATATGTATTTACCATTTACCATTTCATCTTACAAAACATTTTTCTTTCCCCTATCCCATTGCGTATGCCCGTTGCCTGGCCTTGTGGACACACCTGAAATGGTTTTGCACTTTTGTCAAAGTTGCTTCGAGGCATTTTGTAGAGGAATTAAGTAGCCTGACGGAAAAGGGAAACAGAAAAACCTTTCTTTGGGATATATCCTGCTGTATGCAGTTAAGCCCTTTTACTTCAGTTCATTAGTGTGTTTTTAAGCATATTTTAAATAGGAGGCATTACCTCTAGCAATTGCGTTTTAACATATTTAATGCCTTGTTTAAGCTTTATGCAATTTTTGCATTCTTGACATTGTATGAGAATCCTTTATCCGCTGTATGTACTGTTGTCTGTTAAGCAACCTTTCTAGTGTAAGGAAATACCTAAATTTTACGAAAGCCCAAGGGTCTGTCCTTATCACTGTATGAAAAACAGTACAGGAAGCTTCACTATCTGTTCATCCAACATTTGCATTTTTTCCCAATGAAGTTGCTATTTAAAGTGCTGTTTTGTCTTTTCATTGTCTGCTGGAAGCAAGTGCGTGTTAAATGGTACATTGCTGTCCTTAGGTAACATCAGGTAGCTCTTCAGAATATTTTCTTTTTTTCCAAAGGTATCTTTTCCTTTATCAAACTACATACCATTGCTTTAATTGGGTTCATTTTAAAAGAAATATTTCATTTTCTGGAACGTTGAGAACTGATGATCCTGCTCACGGGAAAGAGTTGATCTTAGCACAAGTAAAACTCTAATTAAATAAAATAGGGTACTTCATAAAAGAAACAAAAAGTAGCTAACTCCTTGCAATATTTCAGCTGCTTTAGACTCAAATACGTTCTCTGTATTCACCTGGGAACTATTATTTGTATTCTTTTGTTACTAAAATTCTCTGTTCTGCTAAAGGTGCCTGCCTTTAGGTGATCTTCAATTTCAGAAAGACTGAGGATTATTGAACTGTATCCTNCAGTTTTGTCTGTTCATGCTTTTTCTAATTCTGTGACATTTCCTACGTAGTCTTCTAAAGGGTCAGGATCATCTACAGGTGGAATACTGGTTTCTACAAATAAGTTAGTATATTGTCATGGGTTGACCTTGGTGGCTGCCGCGTGTCCACTCAGCTGCTCACTCACTCTCCCCCTCAACAGGATGGGGAAGAAAATGGGGTGAAAACCCTCCTGGGTTGAGATAAAGACAGGGAGATTACTTAACAATTACAGTCATGGACAAAACAGGCTTGACTTAGGGAAAATTGATTTATCACCACTTAAAATGGGTTTGGATAGTGAGAAAAAAAGACCAATTGAAACAACATCTTTCGACCTGCCTTTATCCCAGGCTCAACTTCACTCCTTCATTCCCGACTCCTCTGCCTCCCTCATGCCCCAGGCAGCACAGGAGGGGTTGGAGGTGGAGGCTCAGTCCATAACACCACCTCTCTGCCGTTTCTTCCTCTGCATGCTTTTCCCCTGCTCCAGGGTGGGCCCTCTCCACAGGCTGCAATCCTTCAGGATAAACCTGTTCCGGCTTGGGGTCCTCCACAGGCTGCAGCGTGGATAACTGCTCCATTATGGTCTCTCCGTGAGCTGCGGGGCAACACCTGCTTCCACACGGTCACTGCAGGGGATCCCTGCTCGGGTCCCTGGAGCACCTGCTCCCCTCACCTGGGTGCTCACAGGGCTGTTGCTCACACTNGTATCTTTTCCTTTATCAAACTACATACCATTGCTTTAATTGGGTTCATTTTAAAAGAAATATTTCATTTTCTGGAACGTTGAGAACTGATGATCCTGCTCACGGGAAAGAGTTGATCTTAGCACAAGTAAAACTCTAATTAAATAAAATAGGGTACTTCATAAAAGAAACAAAAAGTAGCTAACTCCTTGCAATATTTCAGCTGCTTTAGACTCAAATACGTTCTCTGTATTCACCTGGGAACTATTATTTGTATTCTTTTGTTACTAAAATTCTCTGTTCTGCTAAAGGTGCCTGCCTTTAGGTGATCTTCAATTTCAGAAAGACTGAGGATTATTGAACTGTATCCTGTATAGCAGGTACTGCTTCTTGTATATATTTCTTATTTGAGGTAGAAAAGAGACTGTCCTCTTTTTAAGCACAGTTTGTCACAGTTTCCTTGACTAAAATGTAGCATTGGAGTTTATTCACTGTGTTACTATGTTTAGAGAGCTTTGGCTTCTTATAGCCTGTTGTGTGCCAAATGAGTAGAAGCCAAAATTTGGTAAACTTTGTATGAGTCAGTCCACGCATACTTTCATTATTTATATATATATATATTATATTAAAAATAATTTCGTAAGTCAGAACAGTTTTGTCTGTTCATGCTTTTTCTAATTCTGTGACATTTCCTACGTAGTCTTCTAAAGGGTCAGGATCATCTACAGGTGGAATACTGGTTTCTACAAATAAGTTAGTATATTGTCATGGGTTGACCTTGGTGGCTGCCGCGTGTCCACTCAGCTGCTCACTCACTCTCCCCCTCAACAGGATGGGGAAGAAAATGGGGTGAAAACCCTCCTGGGTTGAGATAAAGACAGGGAGATTACTTAACAATTACAGTCATGGACAAAACAGGCTTGACTTAGGGAAAATTGATTTATCACCACTTAAAATGGGTTTGGATAGTGAGAAAAAAAGACCAATTGAAACAACATCTTTTGACCTGCCTTTATCCCAGGCTCAACTTCACTCCTTCATTCCCGACTCCTCTGCCTCCCTCATGCCCCAGGCAGCACAGGAGGGGTTGGAGGTGGAGGCTCAGTCCATAACACCACCTCTCTGCCGTTTCTTCCTCTGCATGCTTTTCCCCTGCTCCAGGGTGGGCCCTCTCCACAGGCTGCAATCCTTCAGGATAAACCTGTTCCGGCTTGGGGTCCTCCACAGGCTGCAGCGTGGATAACTGCTCCATTATGGTCTCTCCGTGAGCTGCGGGGCAACACCTGCTTCCACACGGTCACTGCAGGGGATCCCTGCTCGGGTCCCTGGAGCACCTGCTCCCCTCACCTGGGTGCTCACAGGGCTGTTGCTCACACTTTCCCCCTCACCCTCAGGCAGCATTTTGCCCTTCCTTACAGACACGGTTTCCCTGAGGCACTGCCATCCCGGGTGAGGGGCTCAGCTGTGCCCTGCTGTGGGTCTGTTGGAGCCTCGGAGAGACCGCCCCCGCAGCCCCCCTGCTGCCAGCACCTGGGCCCCTGCATTCCATGTAACTCTTTAAACTCATCCCTGTAACAAAAAGGATTTCACTTCACTGTTTGATGCTAAGTGACAAGGCACCCTGTGTAGATGCCCACACATATGAAGCTTGTGCTACATATATGTTGTTTTTATAGCTGTATACTTTTTTTACATATCAATTATGAGTTGCTTGTGATGCAATCCAAAGGGTCAGATAACTGGGATGAATGCAGTACTTGGATTGCTGAATTGTACACGAATACATTCATTCGCCTTGCACAGTGCCGGGGTCAGGACTGTACCTGCGTGTTAGTGCCACAGAACAGAGAATCACCTGGTGTGTGCTGCATCAATAGCTTTATAGGTCAAGAAGATGTTTTTAGCTCAGTATGAGAATCCTCATAATTAAGCCTTGAGAATTTTCTTAAGTGCTCACTTAGTCAATATAGCCCCAACAGCTGGAACTATAACTTTTTGCAGAGTGTTTGTGGGACCCTTTTCCCTGGGAAGCTCTGTTGTGGAAGAAAAAAGTAATTTCCAAAAAAAGTTAGGAAAGCATCCTCATTTTCAGGATTTGTTTTAATGTCTGTTTTGTTCTTGCCCCAGAGAACAAGCTTCTCTCACAATGTGCTGTTCAACGGTTCGGGGCAATTCACTGATAAGTGATTTCTTTTTGAAATGGTGTTTTTTTTTCCCTTTCTGAAATATTTTTTTTCTTTTTCAGAACAAAAATAACGAGTGAGTCTTTGCTACACATCTTCATTGTTTTGGGATCTTTTCTTTGGTGAAGTGCAGGGAGGTTAGTCATCCCTTAGGGATGCTACTCATGTTCAGGGCAGGTTCAAGGAATGTTTATATATTTTATGAGGTTTATGAGTTTTGCTCTGAGATCAAAGTTCTTGAATTGGCATTCTCAAGGAAATCAATATGACTAATGAGAAGAAAAAAAAGAATGAGGTATAAGCCACAGAGAGTGACCGCTGTCAACCTGTGTCTGAACAACAGGGTTAAGTGTGAGACCAGAAGGAAGGCCAATAACAGGAATACTTGTCTAAATGACATAACGTATGTCTGTTCTGGGATCTGAAAGTGCTCCAAGTGTCATGCGGGAGTGAGGAAGACAGAGCAGAAGGTACATGGGTGGGAGATGTTGGCTACTTCAGTCAATAGTGATGTGGTCTGACCCAACTACTGAGATGCTGATAAGGCTTGGTTGATGCTGAATAATTCCGCCTATTAAAACGCTGGTTTGAAAATCTGCTTGACAAGTCTGCTGTAGCAAACTGCTTTTGCTGTACAACTGCATTTATGTAACTGACAATCCCTTTTCCTCTAAGAGTTCAGAAAAGTAGATGCTTATGCAGGACAAACTGACCTACACAGGAGTTGTTCAAAGGACAGAGCCATCTGCGCCTTCTCTTGTATCACCAACTTTATTCTATCTCTGCCCTACTAGACCTTTTTATCTTACGGTTTTGAGGAGGGGAAAGGGAGTGGACACACAGATCCTGAACTCTTTCGACTTACACTTGTGCTGACTATGGGTTTTTTATTCCTTCCTGCCCTTCCTCCAGCATAACTGTTACTTTGGGACAGAGATGGAGAATGTGCAATGAAAGAACTTGAAACATCTGGTTTTGGGTTTTTTTTTCCTTTTTTTTTCATTGTCTCCATTTCAAATGATTATCTGTCAAGTTCAGACAAGAATGGGGATTTGCACAGCATAACTACATGGGATTAGGTTTGTCCTACAAGTAAGGAAGTCTTGGGGTAGAGGACTGCTACTGCTGTCTGAGAAAGACTTGATGGCTCTGACCTATCCCTTTCACTGTCCTCATTCCTCTAAGAACATCAAGCTGGGTTATGAGTCATTTGATTCTGATCTGTCTAATGTTAGAGACAGGTAATATTGACCTACTCAGAAAGGTGGAACAGAGATCTAAACTGTGTCCGTAATTTCTTTGCTTTTTGGTTCTGTGACTGAAAACACAGCTCACAGGTCCACCATCCTCACCTCTGTGACTTCTGAGCTCAGGCAGGGGTATGAAAAAGGCATCCTTGCAGTTAGAGTGGCTTTAGCTGCAGTGGAGGTAAGTGGCGATGATAGATTAAAATGAAGCCTTGAGAAGGCAGGAACACTGCAGTGATGCTTGGTCAATATGGTGAAACAGAGCAGAGTTCCTGCAGAGTTTTATAGTGGGAATCCGTAGGAAAGCAGGGGAAGAAATTAATCATCTACCCTCTGGTATATTTACGTGACCTTCTTGACTTGCGAGTAATATAGTAGTGTCCACCTACTACAGGAGGTGGCCCAAGAGGCAGTGGAAGCAACTTTGCTGTGATAGTTGATGTAAGAATAAGGAAAGATTTAATAATAATAATAATAAAAAAAATTGTAATCATATTATTCTGTAGTTGGGCTACTTCTTGCTGAGGCAGTAAAGGAAGAAACAAAGTTACTTGTTATGTGGACTGCAGAGATTAGAAATCTGATAAGGGAAAAAAAGCCTAGTGGAATAGAAGTGATGCAGTGCTACCTTGGGCTTTCAAAACAACTGTGCTCTACTCTCTGGAAAGTTACAGTTAAAAAGGTAAGGGTGGCTAAGTTAAAAGTGTGACGTGACTATCAGCCTCTTAGAATAACAGACTAATATACAAATAACATAAAACTAGACCTGCGGTATTACAGGCTTTGCTTTTCTTTGTCTAAATCTGTATTCCAGGCTTTGGCCACTTTTCTCTTTTGTTCCAAGTGTATCTTCTAAGTGCCATTGTTTAGTGATCGTTAAGCCGTGGAGACAGCCAGATTAACAGTTCTGAAATAAAGCATGACTGTCTTCATTTCATGTAATGTAAAGAGCAGAACCAATCTGCTCTATCTGATTCTGTCAGCATTCAGTATAACTATAAGCCATTACTTACTGGCAGTTGAGATCACCGCTCAAGTTCACATTTGTGAAACAAAATAGACTTTGAGGATCTGTGAGAGCACAATACTTTCATATCTATCAGTGATACGATCCATTTCCTTGTGCTCCTTACTCAATCATTCTTGAAGTTAATGCCAGACTCCTCTTAAGGCCACCTTGTAGGTGTGGCATGTATACCTAACTCCAGAATTGTTTCAGATTTCTAGTTTTAGAATTTGTTTCGAAGGGGGAGGAGTCAGAATTTGCCAACTGCAATTGTGTTAATGAAGCTTTTTAACACCCCCCCCAACAAAAAAGCAGCTTATTACTACACCTCTGTAAATAAAGACAATTAAAAAGAAAAAAGTGCTAAGAAACTACTTAATGTTTGTTCTGAAAAATAAGAAAATAATTCATACTTTACAAGGTTTGATGATTCAGAATGAACAAATATTAAAGTGAAAATAAAACAAGATATTTATTTTATTTTGTAGTAAGGATTTTAGAAACAGTTGAGTGATGAAGTGGATTTTCCATCATGTTAAAGCTTTTAAAAGGAAAGCTAGTCATCTCTTTAAAAAGATGCTGTAATTCAGTCACAGTTCACTCAGTACTGGAATTACTGGGTGAAATGCTGTCTGGATTAAAACCAGCCCATGTATGTACAAGATTAGAAACAGTCATTCAAATTGTGCTTGCTAGACTATAAAAAAATAAAAAAGATCTTATCACTACAGCCTTTGCTTGCTTTCCTCCTAATGTTAATTCTGTTTGATTAAACTGGGAAGTTCTTAAGGGAATGGCTTTTGCTTTGGTTATATAGCACGTACTATCCTGAAATATTTTAACTATAGAGCTGTTTGAGTACTGCTGGTAATACATAGTCATCAGCAACGTTTCTTACATGGATGAAGATGCAGAGTGTAATGACACTGGAAGACCTCCAGTTCTTTTAACTTCTCAGTTCCAACCTTATCATTTTAGTTTCTCTACTGCTTGTAATACCTTTGTGTAAACTATGCTCTCATGGTTCATGACGAGACTGAATTAGGTTTCTGTTCCAAGTTACACTATTAACTTTTACCATGAATTTGAACACTTTCCTGCCATAGTATCCCCAGTTTTGAAATGGGATTGCCATTCTAATGTGCAGCAGAAGGGATGGTATTAATGCCAATAACTAGTTATCTAATTGCTTCTCAGGTATTGGAAGAAGAAAAGGACTAAATTTTCAAGGAATTAATCTCTGAACTCTCTCAGAAGAGTTAATCTTGTAGGTTTGTTAAAGACAAATTCGGAGCACCTTGCCCAGGTTAAATTAATAATTATATTACTAATATTTAGATGTCAGTTAAAGAAATTTGAAAAACTTTCACCCAGAAGCGTAAGAGTTAGTGTAGCCTGGAAAACTCAGTACTGTTTTAATGAAAGACAAATTGTGGAAAACAGCAAGCCAGCTGTTTATCTAGATGGCAAAAAAGTCTGTTGTCTGGATCTTGAACTTTTCTGAGAATTTTGAGCGGTACAGGTCTGATTTCACCAAGAATGTTCTTCATAACCATCCTCTTGAACTTTGACCCTGAGGTCTTGAAGTAATAAAATGTGTTTTGGACAGTGTGTCCCTTATGTAGTACTTCAACAAGAACAGACAAAAACCTGGTAGTTCCTGTGGAAGTAGTTGTGGAGGGCTTTCCTGCAGAAACACTTAAAGCTTACTTGACTGAACAAGATAAAGTGACAGTGCCATGGCCAGAAAATAATCCTTAACTGTTTGCATATTTCTTGTAGGCAGAAACACCATTTTTGTCGCTAGTCTGGGGCTTCCACCACAGTTGTTGATAAATGACAACATTGGGTTGATAAACGTCTCCATTTTTCCTGTTTTTAGAAAGTAAGGAGTTTTTTATTTGTTAGAGTCTTGAAGTGTCTTCTGACATAGTGTGGAGAAAAGAGAACACCTGTTGCCTGCTTGGTGGGTTTATAGTGATTTTTCTTCCTTTGTGGGCAGGTTATCCTTTCCCCATAGCTGAAGATAGATTCTGTGAATACAGAAGTGACCTTCTCAGAGTTTGATCGCTGCCACAGGTATTGAAAAGCATTTGCAATGGTGACTAGTTTTGTTAATCTCATTTGGGTGCTTGGCAGAAAATATAAGAAGCAGTAGAACTTAACATTTGTGAAGGTCCTTACAGTTCGAAGTCATTCCTGTGAAGAGCAGAAACTCTGAAAAGTTTCACTGAAACTGATAACTGTATTATTGATCTGATCTCCAAAGAGCAAGAATCAAATCTACATGAATGTCTCAGACTGTTTTCCAAAATCTGTCTAAAATTCCCAGGCTTTGCTGAAACTGTCAGAGTCCTTTTATTAATGCTAGTGTAAAGGTTTTCCCATGTAACATAGGAAAACAACAGAACCTACTGTTAGTCTGTGATACTCACGTGACATCCTGCTTGGGGGTATTTTGTCATAATTTGGAATTCTTGTGAAGGATGTGGGGGTTTTATCTGCTTGGTTTTGTTTCTTTTTTTTCCTGTAGGACGAGGAAGGTGACTGATAACTTGCCTCAGGAATTACTTGAGTTGTTTGCCCAAATTATCTTGTGAATGATAGTTTAGGAATAGAAATGTTCTGCTGCATTTTAAGGAAAATAAAAATGTAATCTTTTTTGTGTGAAACTTGTCCGTATAAAGACACATAGCACTAAAATAGCTAAATTGCTCTTAATTTATACCTTCTATGGCTTTATTGTGCTTTTCTATGTAAACATCCTTAGAAGAGCACAGATAACTTTAAATAGAAACTATAATGAAGTTTTGCACCACACTGTTAAAGTCCATACGTAATATGCAGTGGAAGGAATTTTCATACACGTCTGACTATCTGTACTATGTAAGTGTTTTTAGTGTGGTTGTTTTCAACCTGATCATTTTGTCAAGGTAAAAACTTACATAAGACATCAGTGATTAAATTTAGATATGATCTGGGCGTATGTACATATGGAATTAGTCTCTGTATGTTTCAATTTTACATTTATGTGAATAACTTTTAGTCTAGAAAGCACTCCTTTAAGTTTAAGGAGGAGCAGAATGTTAAGAAAGTGTTTCTTGTATATGTCAAAAAGACTACTACTTCTATATAGAATATTGGTTTATGAGAAGAGATTAAATTATTTGGAGTGAGGGATGGGAAATAAAATATTTGTGGGTTTATCTACAATAATATAAAGTGGAAGAGAGTGTGCTAACAGCTGAGATGGCTGGGCATTTCCTGGTCTCCCTCTCTCAGAGATGGATGTAAGCAAATTTTTCTGATAAAATAAACCGGTGTCTTTTAAATGTATGTTTTAACACTCTCTGTGTATATAAAAACTATTGTGTAGATTATGAAAGTTCTAATTGTAGAGAATATAAAAGTTATGCCTGTCTGAATGCCTTGGTCCTGATGTTTGTTCTACACTTTACACCCATATGCCAGTATGACGTTACCTCATCCCCCATGCTCAGGCATAGGGAAAGCCTTGCTGTGCTCTGAAGTCTATGGGAGATCATGGATGGGAGGGTTGTATGTATTCCAGCAGGATTGCCGCAGTGGAAGACAAATCAGAGCTGAGAACCTACCTCCAAGTATTGCTTATCTCCTTACCTCTGAGAAATAGCATTGATCCTCAGACTAAAAAACGTAGGCCCATCTGGTCTTATTAACTCCATTATTTTTGAGAGATAACACTCTCCTCTTTCTCCACTTTTCTTGCTGGAAATGTTCACTTCTAGACTTTGTGGGCTTTCCACCTCCTGAGTGACAGAGAGATAAAACCCCTGAACGCAGTAGATGTTGAGTGAAAATGGAACAATGCTCACAACCAGCATCCTTTCTGCCTGCTAATAACAACGTCGTGTAGTAATCCTGCGCAGAAAAGAATGACAGAGAGCAGACGTGTATAATGGGTCTTGTGTGCATTTGCAGACTATTGATCTACTGGAACATCACTTGTTCGTTCCAGTGCTTTCACTGACCTGAGAACACAAACAGGGCTCTGGTGCTGCGCAGACCTTTGTGGGGAGAGGGCGTGCAGGATGGTTGATGGGGGTACCGCTCTGTGAGTTTGAAAGCTGTTGTGTATGCCTTTTCTGGAGAGTTGGGAAGTACAGAACTTGTGAAGAATCACAGTGTTTAGTGGTTTAATATTGTGTGTAAATTAGACGTATACCTCTGTTGTTTATAGATTAAGTGACATATGTTAGAAGGAAGTGCTTAATGTTGGATTTGTTTGTCAAATCTCGGTGCGGGGATGGTTTTTTGTGGACAAGTAAAGGTGAGTAGCTCAATGTTCTATGTTGTTCTTTCTAAAAGCAGTATGAAGTATCTGTTGCATCTTCTGGTTTTTGTGGAAAATAAATTATTTGAACTGTTATTTAGCAGTTCCTTACTAGCATAATTTTGCTTGTGGTTTGGTCTGGCTTTCTAAAATAACAGTGCATGCGATTGACTGACAGTGCAGTTGTGGTTCCCCTTATTGTCTCTCCTTCTTCCTGATTGAATAATTTCTGAACTCAATGGTCAGCGTCAGTTGAATTTGATAGAGCTCAAAAATTTGCTGAGGGACTGAAGTTCCTACAAACATGAATATCAGTAGTTATTTGGAGAGAAATTACTGCTTTCCTGAAGGGAACGGTACGGAGCTTAGTTTACCCATTCTGTTTTTCTGTCAGCTTTCTGGTCAGTTGGTTCCTACGTGATTTTTATTTTGACTACACTTTCTTTCTTGTTGGGGGTGTTGGGAGGAACAATGAAAGCAGAAGAGTTAACGCTGTTGTGGAACCAGTAGAGATTAGGATATAAGGAATGCAGATGTAGAACAACTTGTTAATATTTCAAAATAATATTGCAAATTGGAATGTCAGAGCTTGTATTTTCATTACAATAATTTAAAAACATGTGATAAATTTACAATTTATCAACCCAAAAAAGAGAATCATAGAACAGCCTGGGTCAGAATGGACTTCAAAAGACCATCTGGTCGAACCTTTCCTGGGAGAGGGAGCCTAGATGAGATTATCTACCACCATGTCCAACCTCATATTGAAAATCTCTAGTGATGGGGACTCTACCACTTCTTTGGGGAGGTTATTCCAGTGATTGGTTGTTCTCAACGTAAAAAATTTATTTCTTACATTGAGAGGAAACCTCTCCCAGTGCAACTTGTACCCATTGCCCCTTCTCCATCTGGCGTCTTGTGAAGAGAAAGCCTCTGTCCTCTTTGTAACCACCCTTTAAATACCGGACTACCAGTATGAGGTCCCCTGTGAGTCTTTTTTTCTCCCGGGAGAAAAGACCTAACTCCTTCTGTCTTTCCTCAGAGGGCAGGTTCTCTGGCTCTTTGATACTTAAACTGAAAGCTGCAAAGTCAATATTGGAATGCTGTGAGATTTCTGATCTCTTTTAACCTTGATTTTTGTACATAACAAACCCTGAATTGTTGGAATCAACTGTCCACGGTTGCGAAGTTTAATTCCTGTGGAGTTAGGGCCTCTGGTGTCACCTCGGGCATGTAATATGAAACCGCTGGTTATGGAAGTTGGGTGTTAACATTGGCAATAAACAGCAAACTGAAATTACTCTCTTGCTGGAGTATGTTGATCTTTCTCTCCCTCTGTCTGCTTCCAATGCAGTCTGTTTTATTTTGTTTTTCAGTCTCTCAAGTTTAAACATAGCTTTCTGCTCTTTTTCTCTGCTTTACCCATCACTATTTAATCTGCTTACTCCATTTTTTTCTCTCTTTCTTTTTTTTCTTTCTTTTTTTCCAAAAGCTCTTTAGAATGGTTATGCTTTCTTTGGCATCCAGCACAGGGCTAGTCTTGANCTTGCAGTTTTAAAAAACAGAAGCATAATAAAGTTATTGCCTGCAACAGAGTAAGAAAACATAAGCAAAGGTTAAAGTGCTGATCTTCTAGCATTTAGAAATGCTTTTGAAAGAGCCATACCACTAAGGGAGCTTATTCTGAAAACACTGTATCAGT
>VXBO01014840.1:181531-204028 GCA_013400135.1 Rhinoptilus africanus
CTTTTAACCTTGATTTTTGTACATAACAAACCCTGAATTGTTGGAATCAACTGTCCACGGTTGCGAAGTTTAATTCCTGTGGAGTTAGGGCCTCTGGTGTCACCTCGGGCATGTAATATGAAACCGCTGGTTATGGAAGTTGGGTGTTAACATTGGCAATAAACAGCAAACTGAAATTACTCTCTTGCTGGAGTATGTTGATCTTTCTCTCCCTCTGTCTGCTTCCAATGCAGTCTGTTTTATTTTGTTTTTCAGTCTCTCAAGTTTAAACATAGCTTTCTGCTCTTTTTCTCTGCTTTACCCATCACTATTTAATCTGCTTACTCCATTTTTTTCTCTCTTTCTTTTTTTTCTTTCTTTTTTTCCAAAAGCTCTTTAGAATGGTTATGCTTTCTTTGGCATCCAGCACAGGGCTAGTCTTGAGACTTCCCATTCCCTCCCCTCTTTCTGATGCATTCAAGATAGAGGAAGAATAAACTACCAGTGCCTTTGGAGTATTAGTAATCTGTGCAGGAGTATCTTCCCTTAAGTGGATAAACACTTTCAACACTTTTATGTACCCTTCTGCCCCAGTATTTACAGTATTTAAGTTTTCCTACCTTGCAAAAGACCCCCAAACCAAAACAGCAAAAGAAAACAACCACCACCAGCCCTCCCCAACCCACCCTCTAGTTCTCCTTTTCAAGTCTCTTGTCCTCTGGTTACTGCTCCGAGTGCTTTTCCTGTCCTTTTGCATACTCTGGGAAATTGAAATAGGAAGAGAATCTGTGCTCTGCTCTCTCGTGTTATCTTTTTAACACTTGAGTGTAAAAACTGCCTGTGCTGTAAGATTCAATAGTATATGTGTGGAAGTTCAGAGAACTCTTTATTTATTTTTTTTTTTTTACTAGAGTTTGCTTGCAGTTTTAAAAAACAGAAGCATAATAAAGTTATTGCCTGCAACAGAGTAAGAAAACATAAGCAAAGGTTAAAGTGCTGATCTTCTAGCATTTAGAAATGCTTTTGAAAGAGCCATACCACTAAGGGAGCTTATTCTGAAAACACTGTATCAGTATGCGTGTGATTTTAAACTTTTGAGATAATGCTTGCTGTGCATGAAATTAGCATTGGCTGTGTTACCTGGCATTTGGGAAGAAGGTTTCTGAGTCACGTACCATGCTTTGTTGCTCTGCCAAATTATGAGGAAAAAATTCAGTATTTTTTTCATAGTTCTCTAAACTACAACCGATGGGGAGACTGGCTTACAAAAGTGGGTTTTCTGCAGTGACATCTGTGAAGTGTATATATAGTAGGTTCCCAAGTTGGAAGCCAGAAGAGTATGTGGGAAGTGTGAAAGGGGGATGGGGAGGGGAGCAAACAAGAAATTCACACAAAAGGAAATTGTTGATGCAAGTTAATGCCTTTTCTTAGCGATATTGATAAATTTCTGCTGCTGCTCAAGCAGTCTAAATTATTCTCCTTCTGATTCTGTTTCCTTTTGCTTTTCTCCTGTTGCCTGGAAAACATGAGTGGAATCTAGTAGGACAAGAGGCTGCTTTTTCATTGTTTTGTGGCTCTGTTGCTAGCTATTGTCATCTTGGCTCAGGCAGTTCATGTCAGTCTTTGTGTGGAGTAAGAAAAATGTTTTCGTTTTTTCTTTAAAGATTAAATTTCTAGACTGTGTGGGTTGCTTTTATTTGAAAAGCAAGCAGTGATAACTTGAGAGTATCTCCCACCAACTAACATATTTTTGCTTGGGATGTCACCTTTAGCACTTTGTTCATTCAGATGTGCTTATTAAATGTGCTTATTAGTTTTGGGGTAAAGCAGTCTTGAAATCTTATTTAGTTTTTTTAATGTAATTTGTCTAAAACAAAGGAACTCTAAGCAAGACAGTGCATTTCATGAGTTTTTCTGTTGGGAATAAAAAAGCAGATCACTGATCATGTTGAATGTTTTAAACAGTTGGAAATAGAGCCAGTTTTGCTCTTACGTAGGAGCAGAGCTCTAACGCCCAGTAAAATAATGCAGCCTTGAGCAGTGTCACTGAGATGTCGTCTGTTGTGGCTGACTTAAGTCTACTCTTTACTACTTTGCTGATTATTTATAAATGAAGATTGTTTCTGAGGACATTCTTGAAACAGAACTGAAATGTAGCTATTTGCTAGTATGAAAATGCATTCATGGATGCATAGGCTAGTGCAAAAAATGAGACCAGTTCTCGTGTATCAGTTCTTGCATGTAGTATTTATATGATCCTACTTCTTTATTGCCTTTATTTTTGCTGTACCCATAAATTATGTGGTGGTATGGAAAAGATATTCAAAATGGAAGATAATGTAATTTTAAAATTTTGGTTGTGTTTTTTTATTTTTCAGGCATCTATTAACGAGCTAAAAGTGATAGAACCATGGCTCAGTTTCCAACACCTTTTGGGGGTAAGTTGTTTATAGTGTGCTCTGAACTATTCTTATGTGCAAGACTGTGTAAATCTATTGCTTTCCAAATATGTTCTGTATGGAAGTGTTTATGGATAGTATATCTTTCCTGAGACGATATCTCAGATTTATCTGATTTGTGATGTTTTTGCAGATCAGTTGGAGAGCACACGTGAAATTTTGCAGACATCTCAGAAAAGTCAAACAGAAAAACTGTGCTGTATCCCTCTTTTGAGGATTGATCCATTACAGTGTTATGGTTTGTAACTGCAGGGCAGATTCAGGCCACTCAACCACTGGCAGTAGGGCATAGCCTAATTCTGCCCTAGTCGTGGCTAAGAATTGGTTATGCTTTTTTTTTTTTTGAGGATTCCTGGACTTTTTCATTGCTAAAAAGTACAACAAGTGCCTTTGGATGCTATCACTTCAGATTTCTTTTTCCTCATTTTCCCATAATCCATGTGTAGATTAGAACAAAGGTGCTGCATTTTTAGCTCCCCATTTATAACAGGGGAAGGTATAGCATCTTGAACTTCAGCCTTTTTGAAAGATCCAGGAAGGGCCCTGGTAGTGCAATAGAGACATTACTTTTTTGCTATTCACATGAAAGGCATTTTTGAGCACAGTGTTGCAACTGATCTGAAGAAAGACTACTAAGATAAATTTCATTTCTGAGACCTTAAATAACTAGTTTAGTTCCACTTAAATGTTGCATCTGTTAAGGGCTTTTCTCTGGAGATGCAGATATGATTCTTGTTGTGTGTGTATTTTTGTATACATGTGTACACATAAATATACAAACACATAAAAACACCAAAAAAGTGTTTATATAAACATATATGGAAGTCTGTTTTTTTGTATCAGATACAACTAGGAACATCGGACATAGATGAGAATTTGTATCTAGTGTTAGTGTTTCAGTAGGAGGCTTCAGGAAACACACATGTTCAGAGTATGTTGTTAGAGAAACCCAGTCCTTGTTAAACACAATTGATTGGATGCAATCTCTGCCAGTCCGTAAAACACAACAGAAGCATCTTCTTGCACATGGTAGCTAGAGCAAACATATACTCGGAAGCTGCTATTCATTGCCTCGTTCCAGCCCTCTGGAATAAAATCATGTGTGGTCCAAGACCTTCACATTTTGTGAGTGAAACTGGCTACCAAAAGCTTTGAGCAAATAAACTCACTGGACAGTTTCATGTAGGATATCCTTTCACATCATGTAAAAAGTTCTGAATAGCTTCATTTCGCCATGTTTTTCACAGTCTCAGAGAAGTCATGATGTGAAAGAAACCTGCTTGTTTTGACTGAAGTATTTCCTTTTGGTTAGAGTTAGGGCTGTGCTTTGCATGCACCTGTATTTAAACATGGACATGCGTTCTTACTGGAAATCTTGTCTTCGAAGTATTCTCCTCTGCCATCCTCAGAGAGCACTCATTGCATTACACATGGATAGCAGCTTGGTTTTTTTCAACTTTATATATCACCATTTGATCTTGCATCTGTTGTTCAGGATCCTGTTAACTCTAGTACAAGGCTTTAGGAAGGAATTAACTATTTCTGCTCAAACAAATTTTCTCATCTGACTGCTCTACAAAGAAGTTGTTGAAATAAGCATGCGGCTAATGTAGTTTCCGGAGTATCTTTAATTTGTAATCTGATGTGAGGGAAATTTGTTATGATAGTCATACTTGAGCCAAGTCTACCAAATAGCATCATACCTCCTCTTAGAAGAACGACAGCAAAAAGGTTGTTGTAAGAGGAAACAAATGGTGTAAAGAAAATTCCAATTTTATGGATGATTTTTATCATCCCCAGCACAGCACCCAATATATAAATTGAGGTGACTCATTTGATATTCCAGAACACTGCTCATTTTAAGGAAGACTAATTAAAAAAAAAAAAGTAGGCACGGTAGGATTTTTATAGTTGTTGGGAAGAATGTGGTGTGCTCGACCTTCTGTCTGCTTGTCCAGAAGAAAATGTCCGGCTCACATATGAGAGCTCACTGCTTCACTTTTGCAGATGAGGTGATTGCTAAGCTATATAAAATAAAAGATGGTTAGAGGGCTTGCCGCTGCATTCAAGAATATCTTGCTTATGAGTCAATTCTGTGCTTTGGTGACTGCCTCCTTTGTATCCAAATAGCTTGAAAAGCCCCACAACCTCTGTACTGGCATCCAGGATCTGAAGCCATGAATTGCCAATACCGAACATTTGGTGGTCAGTAAGATCCTGCTTCAGCCCTCCCATAGGACTTATTGTTTCCTCAAATAACAAAAGATGGAAACAAGGCAATGCCAGAGATGTCATTCATCTCATACTTTTCTGACTGAAGAGGCTACTAGGCTTGCTTGGTTTAACATAGGCTCTTTTGATGTTCATGCTATTTTAATACCAACCAAATCTCCATCTGGAAGAGTAAATAGTGACAATCATTTGTACTAGTACAGGGACTCCAGACAAGAAATCAACAATTTTTATTTAAAAATAGTTAATAGAATACATTTTTAGTTACCTCATGCCGTAAGAGGTTTTTAGTTTTGAGTATTACTGCCTTCTTTGCGGAAGGATAGGAGGAGCTGCTTTATTTTTTGTTGTTGTGTTGTTTGTGGGCTTTTGTTAGGTTTTTTTTTTTGGTACTGGAATCATGCATACCTCAAATTGAGGGAGGGCAAGCCAGTGAATTGTTGCAAATTTCTAGTCTGGAAAAGAGACATCTTGGGGGGGGAACCTTATCAACACTTATAAATACTTAAAGGGTGGGTGTCAGGAGGATGGGGCCAGGCTCTTTTCAGTGGTGCCCAGTGACAGGACAAGAGGTAATGGGCACAAACTTAATCACAGGAAGCTCCTCCTAAACATGAGGAGGAACTTCTTTACCTTGAGAGTGGCAGAGCACTGGAACAGGCTGCCCAGGGAGGTGGTGGAGTCTCCGTCTCTGGAGACATTCAAAACCCGCCTGAACGCGTTCCTGTGCAACCTGCTCTAAGGTGGCCCTGCTCTGGCAGGGGGGTTGGACTAGATGATCTCCTGAGGTCCCTTCCAACCCTATGATTCTGTGTGATTCTGTGAAATTTCATGTTGATTTCTTGTTTTGGGTTTTTTTCTCCCCACTTTATATTCAAGTAAGCTACCACACCCAGCCTTAGGATCTTAGGCTGGAGTTGTCACGTTTCCAATACAGGGAGATGTTCATCTGCTCCTAGTTGGCCTAGTCTGCATACTGGTCATAAAGTCTTAATCAACACTGTTCCTTTCCACCTGTCAGGAGTTCATGAGAAGCTGGGGGAGATAATTGCTTGCCTGAACTATTGTCTTTTGGGAAGCTCATATCCAAAGAGTCCTGTTTCATCTCCACGGGGAGCACAGCTATGAAATCTGTTTACAGTGCCTCTGTGAGCTTAATCACTAACATTCTGGTATTTTTGAACTAATCTTAAAATGTCCTTTCTTTGAATTAGGTATTATTGACCTGTCTGCTTCTTTTCTGGAATAGGTTACCTGAAACTGAGATGATAATTTTTTACCGAGAATGTATCTTTTCTTTCATTAATGAAATCTACCATTTAAAGGAATGTTTTTCTTCCACTTGTCCATTTCCTTTTCTCTCCAAAGTACATTTTGCCACATGAAAGTAGATCTTAAATAACAGAAATAGGCAGGAAATTCTCATGTTCTTCATAACTGCTGAGTCTGATTCTGCCTCAGACTACAAAAAGTTTGAAATACTTGTAAGTATTTGTGGACCTTATTACCTGAAATTTAATCTCTGAGAATTTAGTGCTGAGACAGAGCGAATGCTGGATCTCGTCTTTATTTTTCTGCAAGTCTTTGTTTTATCTTATTGTATTATTTCAATAAAACAGTGATTCCATTAACACAGATGCCTTCATATCATTACATTCCTATACAGTAGTTGTTACAGGAAGATGCACCAGTGCATGTAGTTCTACAGATGTTGAAATCATAATTTTTACTGGTTAGAAATGGTTGAGACAAACCTGAAACACAGTGTTACAGAGTTCATTGGATGCTTCTGGTGGAAGTTGAGATATGTTTTCTCTGAGTACAAATAAGCTGAAGGATGAAAGTGAAATGTCTGCAAGAGGGGAGACAGGAACTGCTGCAAAAATGGAGGCAGAACTGGAGAAAGCATTGCGGAAGGGTGTCACTGTAGAAGGGCAGTAAATCTCAACGTAAACTAAATATTCACCTCCAATTTACATGTGGTGTGAAGAATCTGGTCTGTGTAAGATACCCTTACTCAGATTTCTCATTCTCAGAAGAGTGAGGAGCACGCTTTCCTATGCTATTTTTGCCCATGAAAAATGTCTACTATCTGGTTGAATTGGATTTTTCCTAGGCATGTAAGGAGAGTTCTTCTCTTATAATAGTACAAAACTACATAGTACACAAGTGATTTTTTGCAGTACCTTTCTGTTGAAAGAACCTGTGTTTCAGCTGTATATGCTTCGGGAGGCAAATGACCTCCCACACCCTAAATATCTAGTGTTACAAGCTTTTTGCATTATATCCTCTGGCATGCTGATGTTGTCTCTTAATAGCCCATTTGTAAGTTTGATTACACTTTGAGTAGCCTGGTTGTGACTTAAATTTTTGTATGAGCCAGATAAGTGAATCAGTACTCAGCAGTCATCTTAATTTGGTAAAACTTAGTTCTGGTAAGTTCATAAGTCCTGATTGGCTATTTAAGGATTCATGGAGCTTTCAACTGTAGACTTTGGATGAACGACTTCTGTGTGTATGTTGTTTTCAACGGTCCAGTATGACATGATATAATTACACTCAAAAATAAAAATAATTTAGTTTTTAGATAATGTTTCTTAATTTTATTTCTCCATTTCTTTTGAACTAGGCAACCTGGATATCTGGGCTATTACTGTGGAAGAGAGAGCTAAACATGATCAGCAGTTCCATAGTCTGAAACCAACATCTGGATTTATCACTGGTAATGAAATAGTTTTCACTTCTAATTTCATTTAATTAAATCTTAACTAACGAACCTAAATGTGTACAGAGTTGCTTGGGAGACATTTGGGCTTAAGAATTTAAAAAATTGAACAGATCTTCCTCATTTTATATCCCATTTTTCATATGCCTTGCCACATCAACCCCATCTTTTCTGATACTTTTCTGATATTTACCAGATATATACATTATTTATGCCACTTGATTTTTCTGTAAGTTGGATTAAAATGATTTAAAAACTGTGGCTCTATAAAGCAGTTCCATTGTGTAGAGCCAGCTGATAGAAACTGTACAGTTAGAATTCAGGATGTGGAATCACCCTGATGTCTGGTAATATTTATAGTTCTTTTAATGTGCTCAGTGAATGAACTCACTGTACTGAGTCTGGCTGAGAAGGAGTTAACTTTCTTCATATCAGCCTGTATGGTGCTGCATTTTGGACGATTTGGCTATGGCTGAACAGTTCTTGCAAAGCCTCAAGGCTTTCACTGTTTCTCGCTCTGCACTACCCCCAGCCTTGCTTGGGGTGGTCAAGAAGTTGGGAAGGGGACACAGCAGGGACAGCTGACCCAAACTGACTAAAGGGTTATCCCATATCACCATGCTTAATAAAAACTAGGCAGGGGCGGAGGCAGCCATTGCTCAGAGACTGAGCTTGAGGGAGGAGGTGAGTGATTACTTTTGCAGCACTTGTGGGGTTTTTTTTCTACTCTTTCACTTATTAAACTGTCATTATCGTGACCAAGGAGCTTTCTGAGTCTTCTCACTTTTGCTCTCCCTGCTCTCTTCTCTATCCTGCTGTTGGAAGGGAGGTTAGTGATTGACTTTGGTGCCTAGTTTCTGCCTGGGACCAACCCGCCATGCCAACATTCTAATAGGTTAAGAAATCTGTTTAAATAAAGATGTCTCAATTTAACTGAAATCTGTTTCAGAAACTGATTGTTTAAACTATTGAAACCAGCATAGATGACCTCTTTAAAAAAAATCTAAATGTCAAAATTAATTTAAGTTGTGGGAAGCAAAGCTGCAAGTAAATGAATTGCACTGATCCTACTAAATTTTCATTGAACACCACTAATTTGCTTTGGTTTTAAAGGCAATAAGATGCCTGCTCATTTGTTAGTTTGTTTTGTAGCATTTTATTTTCTTTAGTGCTGTCTAAATTCTGGTGCTCAATTGAAATGAAAGGTATAGAAGTGTCTTACCTTTCTGGCTGTCTGATCCATCAAGAGGATTTTCAGAGTGTGAAATCGGAATCAGATTCTTAGCAAAGTCTCATCACAGTCATACATGCCTCTAAGTATACAATTGATTGTTTCTGCTTCTGTTACATGACAGTTATGGTACAAAATACTACTCCTTTTGACCTCCTTTGATATTTAGTGCTATTTCTAGTCTGTTTACAACTTTCCTTTACAGGCCACATTTCCAAGTACATAATCCTTTTGTAATTGTCTTGCTATCCTTACTTGTAATCGATAGTTGGAAAATGACTTTGAAATATTCCATTGCTTGCTTTAATGGTGTCTTATCAGGCTCACGTCAGGGTAAAGACCACTTACTTCTGTTTGTGCTAGCTCACTAGCATTGTACTTGCAAAAAATCTAAGCTAGAGTTCATATCGATACATGCTTTCCTGGAAGAAAATATTTTCTTCTTCTCACAAGGCATATGATTCCTGCAAGGAGAGCCATTAACACAGATAAGGCACTGTGAACCATGAGTTTTCCATTGTCCTAAATGCATATGCCCAGTTGACTTCATGTGGTGCGATCTGTTGCAGGCTTAAACAGTATGTGCTTGTTGGAAATATCTGACAAAATAAGTTTAAATCTCATATTCTGTTATGTATGCGTAGCATTAAGTATTTATGGTCTTACTGTTGCTTCTGTGTTAGATATTTTTTAGTCATGATTTCCTCTTTTCTCTTACAGATATTTTTAGCATTTTCTGAAATAATGTCCTATTTATTTTATAGGTGATCAAGCTAGAAACTTTTTTTTTCAATCTGGGTTACCTCAACCGGTATTAGCACAGATATGGTGAGTATGTGGGAGGGGATGGGAGAATTGCAGTTATGTCACAGAGTGAAGTTTACTGGTACAGATTTGGACAGTAACTATATTTCACAGTGTAGGGTTTAAAATCACCAGTTTAGTTCAGTGTGCTTTCCAAAAGTCTTCAAGCAAATATGGTTTGTAGTATATTTTAGCTGAGTTTTTAAGTTACTAGTTTCAGTTATTGGAAGTAGGCATCCTTCTTCAAATGGCATTTTTGAAGCTGTCAATTTTCAACCCTCATTTCAAATTACTAAATGCTTTCAATATTATTAAAGCTGTACTAATACAGTCGCTAAGCACAGTAATTGGTATCAAAAATCTTCTAATGGGAGCCTATGCAAGACTTGCACAATTTGTTACAAAAATTAAGACCGGCGTAGACTGTTTCCATTGTAGTTGGAGATACAGCATGAAAGCTTGAAATTTTTACTATTCCTTGGTGAGTTTAGGCAAATCAGAATCACCATTGCTGTATATTACACGTCACAAACTTTTCTGCAATCTGCCAGTTTCTTCATGCAGGATTGCAATTGCTTCTGCTCCAAAAGTCCCTGACAGACTTGGACATGCTAACTTGTGTAGATTATTCATAATTTATATTAATTACATTACTACTAAAACTTTGTTTGGTGATAGACAGAGTGAAAAAATACTGGTTCTCATTCTAGATTAGAAAAAAGCAGCAGAAGCATGTATAACTGTTGTCAAAATCTGTTAACTTTTCCTCTGTTGTTTGAAAGAGAGAGTACTTCATTGAAGTTATAAAAACTTTTTGTTGTAGTAAGGACTTCTAAAGGCAGAACCTTGCTCTGACTGGAAAAAGAAGAGAATTATTTTCTTGCAAGAAAAACAATTGCTTTGGAAATATACATGCCTAAAAGTGGCTGGATTTATGTGGCTTTTAGATACATAGTTTATTTTCTTTTCAAATTATCTTCATTTTACAAATATCAAATCTGGTCTAGTTATCTTATTTTCTGAAGACTCAGTGGGAGTTCAAGTGTCCCTTTGGAACTTCTCTTGCCTCTTAATTAAACAGGGAAAGAAGTTTTGTCTTAAACAAGACATCCTTTCTCCAAAAATGTTCCGTAGGCATTAGCTTTAAATAGGTGTTAACAAAACTAAACAGTTGTAAATAGTCTGACTAAAAATCTCTTCCTCTCTGAATTATTCAGTTTTTCAGCCTCTTGAGAGGGAGAGAATCATTCCACTAGTTCTGTAGTTGTCATAGAGACAAGACCTGAACTTGCACATTTTTTTAAATAAAGCTGAACTAAAACTTATTTGTGCTGCCTTTATAAATCATAAAAAGGCATGTAGACATTTCCTTTCTCACTGTCTCTCTCATTTTTTTTGGTCATATCTAAATTAAGAGAAGGAAATATTTAAGTAACAATGTAGATAACTTGTATATATTCCCAGTTGGAATTAGAATAATCAAGTAGGAAAATAGTCATGTAGTGGTAGTAAATCTCTTAAAAAGACAAAAAAAAAGGGTAGGAAAAAAAAAAGAAACCCCTCTCTTCTTTTCCCACAAGTCGAATGATTTAACTCTTTTGATCTATCAGTGCATGTTTGTTTGTAACCTACCACAGATTACTGTTGTCCCACAGCAACAATAGAAGTTAGACTGTTTAGTGGCAAGAAGTCCTCTGCAGCCTGCAAAGGACATCACAATATGCTCAAGACTGCATTGAAAAATGTGAATCATTGTTTGTCTTAGCTCCTAGGGGTAAGATCTCAAAGTGGCATACTTGTTTTGTGGATTAATAGCAATATTCTAATGTTGTCTATCTAAATCTCTGTTAATATTGATATAGATCTGTGAGTACTTTAATAGAGGGGGCAGTTCTGGAGTAATCAGCCTAGAATCCCTGTGAGAGATAAGAGCTATGTAAAATGTCTTTTCTATTGGTATTCTTTATTTCTTGAATAGATGGATTTTTTTTTTCTAAGATAGCATTTGATTACTAGAGGGAGAGAAGCGGAAGTACAACAGTCTTTAAGGAGGAAAGTTGTTATTCTGAGTTAGTTCAACTTGTAAAACTCTTCAGATTACTTTTCTGATCCTAGAAATATGGAAGGGTGTGTGTGTTGTGTTTTGGAAGCATATTCCTATTCTTAATGAGTCTACTTACTTTGAATACAGTTGATCATTTTAATCTGTCTGCAAGATAGGAGCCTAGCATTTGTTTCATAAGGAATTACCTACAGCTGTATGTAGACAAGCTAACGCTAATACAAAGTTTCATCTGTTTTGTTTGCTATGGAAGTTCTTGCATAGAAAACCACAACTGGCAAAGGAACTGCAGGGGGGATTTGCCTAATGAGTGATTGGCCATATTGCTTTCAGAGCTCTCTGCAGTAAAAGCAATCTCTCTGAGTTTCCAAACATGTTATCTCATGAGTGAGAGATTATTTTTTTTTTGCATAAGTGAGCAGCATAAGGATTTTCACTGTCTTATATTTCAATTAAAATTGAGTTGCCATTTTTGTATTGTCAAAAAATAACTTTCACTAAACTTCAAGAAATGCTAGCTAGCAAGCTGAAGTACCAGTTAAATGATTTCTGCCTCAAGAGCTGCTTTGAGAATATTCTGCAGTTGTTGTAACTGTTTTCTAAGATGAGACTCTAAAGCCTGTATTTTATTTCAATTTCTGCTATTAATCAAAGCTTTCCCAGAGTTCATGTTCCTTAAAAATAGTAGCTCCATGGTTTTTAGCATTGAGAATTCCTGTATGCCTTCTACTCATCATTCATTTTAGAAAAAAGTTGTCTCTGGGACCTCAGTGGAGCAAATTAGTGGAATTATTATGCTCTATCGTGACAACTTCTTTACTGTTCTACCCTTTACAGGCTTTGGAGTCTGCCAAGTTGGTAATCTATTAAGAAGCCTTTAAGTAGGCTTTGGATTGAGACTGCAATGGCTTGGAAGATAACTGTTTTTAAGTAGGCAATAATCTGGCTTTCTTCTAAGGCCTTTATGAATGGTGGCCTCAAAAAGCATCTTCTGTTTAGCCTGTCTCTCTGGAATTAAATGAGAACTAAAATAATCAATACCATCTGTTTTTCATGCATTTAGAGTTAGTTATTTTTTCAGGACAGGCTAAAGCCATTTGTTGACTCGTGTATTTCTGACATACCCTTCCCTCATAACCTTCTTAAATTTGTGTCCAAGTGTGGGAGTGAAATATTACGGGTGGTGATTCTGTGAGTTGTAGCTTTTGCTATGCATACACTGATTAGCTGGTGCTAAAGAACTAATTTCTCCTCTCCAATTATGGATGAGTTTTATAATGCAATATGAGATTGTATAATCTAATATGGGAATGTAAAGCTAAATAAATTCATATTTTTTAAACTGCAAGGAGATTTCCTTGTTTTAACACTCTGTGATATTTTCATGGAGATAATTTTTTTTTGTATAGGCTAATCATTAGCATATTTGACAGAACAAACTGTGCATGCTTAGTTTCTGCACCTCGTAAATGCAAAAATAATCAAGTTGTCTTTACATTCTGCAGAAAAGAGGAGAGAAAGGAGGAGGAAAAGATCTGTAGGGGAAGAATTTTGTCAGCACCTGAAACCTGACATTGTGATGAAGCCCACTGCAGCTATTCTCATTAGAAAACTCCTGTTACAAACACATGCCTGTTCTATAAAATATGATAAATATTTAGTCAATGCTTAATCCGTTTACTGCTCTGCACTGGTTCCGGCCAGACCTTAAATGAAACACATTTAAGGACACTACATCCTTCTGAATTTCATTAGAAGCAGAACAGTGAGATTAGGTAGTGTTTCCTGTCAGCCACTCACTGCATTTAAGGTGATGTTTATTCAAAAGTAGCACTGTAATCTTAACAACATGACACAAGGTTCAGTAATTAGAAATGAAAATTTGTCCTATTTTTGCACTAAAGATTTTGTCCCGGAAAAGCTGACTTTTTAGCATGCTGTAAAAATGTGTATAAATTCTGTAGTGTGCACATAATTTCTCTCACTGAAATTTTTGCTGTTAATTTAAATAACAAAGCCATTGATGTAGAGTAAATGAGTAGAACAGAAGGTCAGATGTTAAATTAAAAGAAAGCTAATGATGATTATGTGAATAGGAGTTCAATTAGAGCGATGAGACTGGTGCACATCGAAGTTTCTTGTTACTGGATTCATGTAGAATGCAAAGACTTACTGTGTTCTAGCAGTCCCCTCTGTAAATAGTACCTGGAGAATTAAAGTTGTCTGCAATGTGATATTTACTATTACTGGATTTTCGTGGCTATATGTATAGCAGGTTGAGGGATTCTGCCTGTGCTTTAGTAATGGAAAGGCTTAAATTTTATATATCGAAGTATTTGCAGATGTAGAACTTACTTAGGTTGAACTAGTAAGACTGTTATGAATACAACTTGTGTAATTACTTTGCTTAATTACAAAGGTGTAATGAAAATAAGTGACTATTTATTTGAGCTGTCGATGCCAATTGGTCGCTATGGAGCTGACTGACTTTGTATATTGAGGAATGAGTTGTCTTTTGGAGGACCGCTGACTGCTTGGAGTGCAGTCGAAACTCTCCTAGAATAGGTTTATCCAGATCAGTTCCCCTAGCTTTGTTCCTATGCACATCTTCAGCTTGCTAGCTATATAAGCCTGTTTTTTACTGCGCGTTTCCACTGGGCATCTGACAGAAGAATGGCTAAGCAAGTGTGAACTAAACTTTCATTAAAACCGCCCCACATTTTCCTCGTTGAATATTTTTGAATTTTCTTTAGTTGCCTTGAAAAAGGTGTGGTGTCTGCTTGCAAGCATCAATTAAATGAAGCTAATTATCTGTTCCTTGTTTCCATTGTTCTTAATACTCTGTAATTTTCTAATGAAGCTTTCTTACCCTCGATATTCATTCACTGTGTATTGATTTACTTCCTAGTGCAAAACCCGTTGAAAGGGAGCACCTCAGAAAATACATTGGGCCATTGAGTTTCTGACATTCTAACGTTCCAAATACCTTTAGCCTCTTGAATGTTTTGGGTTTGTAAGACTTGCAGCATGTATTTCTCCCAAGTGAGACTTTTAGAAATCTAACATCACTGTTTATAGGTCGTGACTAATGGATGTTACATGAACTGTTTTGGTTGTAAAAAGTAAAAGGTGTATGAAGAAGAAAATGAAANTGTAGTGTGCACATAATTTCTCTCACTGAAATTTTTGCTGTTAATTTAAATAACAAAGCCATTGATGTAGAGTAAATGAGTAGAACAGAAGGTCAGATGTTAAATTAAAAGAAAGCTAATGATGATTATGTGAATAGGAGTTCAATTAGAGCGATGAGACTGGTGCACATCGAAGTTTCTTGTTACTGGATTCATGTAGAATGCAAAGACTTACTGTGTTCTAGCAGTACCCTCTGTAAATAGTACCTGGAGAATTAAAGTTGTCTACAATGNACATCTTCAGCTTGCTAGCTATATAAGCCTGTTTTTTACTGCGCGTTTCCACTGGGCATCTGACAGAAGAATGGCTAAGCAAGTGTGAACTAAACTTTCATTAAAACCGCCCCACATTTTCCTCGTTGAATATTTTTGAATTTTCTTTAGTTGCCTTGAAAAAGGTGTGGTGTCTGCTTGCAAGCATCAATTAAATGAAGCTAATTATCTGTTCCTTGTTTCCATTGTTCTTAATACTCTGTAATTTTCTAATGAAGCTTTCTTACCCTCGATATTCATTCACTGTGTATTGATTTACTTCCTAGTGCAAAACCCGTTGAAAGGGAGCACCTCAGAAAATACATTGGGCCATTGAGTTTCTGACATTCTAACGTTCCAAATACCTTTAGCCTCTTGAATGTTTTGGGTTTGTAAGACTTGCAGCATGTATTTCTCCCAAGTGAGACTTTTAGAAATCTAACATCACTGTTTATAGATCGTGACTAATGGATGTTACATGAACTGTTTTGGTTGTAAAAAGTAAAAGGTGTATGAAGAAGAAAATGAAAATGTACTGAATAATACTGTTCCTTGTAAGCCTAAGTGATGATTTTGCACAGCAAAAATTCTAGTGTGTTGTGGGACACTTCCATGCTCCTAGTGAAAAATTGACAGAGTGGGGTATTCTTAATTGTCATAGTTCAACTGTGAATTCCTTCAAAATAAATTTGTGGTTTTTACAGGAATTTTAAGTTCATATAAACATTTCTGATGTAGAGAAAATTTTAGAGAGGTGCAGAGTTTTATACCTGTTTCACTGTATAGGAGGAGAAGTGCAACATACTGCATACATGCAGTCTGTTTGCAGGTTTGCACATAGTGGCTTGGGGTATGTAAGCCCCACTGGGCAGAAAGATAAGATGTAAGCTGTTAAACTCCTAGTATTTTTATGTCCGGAGAAAGCAATTGCAATTCAGAATTAACAGAACATGGATAACCTCAATAACAAAATGTGAGAAGACTACTTTGTGTTTTTAACTCTTTTCTAGAAGTAATTATATCTCTCTTTTTGTAGTATGCATTTTTCATTAACAGCTATCGCAGTCTATCCTTGCTGTTGCTTAACACCCATAGGATGGAGGCTCTTTTGCCTTCACTAGGGTTCTCCCACTCATCTCTGCAAGTTGCTTGAAGACAAAACCATGACATCTTCCACTTTAACTTAGCCTGCCAGTATATCAGGAGGTACCAGTGTCTTGCTTGCTCTTTGTGGAAGAGTGATTGGAAGCTGAGACTCTAGAGCAGTGGAGTTCCGCAAAGAAAAGGAGATACCCATTCCGAATTTGTACTTTTCTTGGTCCAGGTTTGCCATGCTTGCCTTCCCTCTTCCTTCTGCTGGTTGGAGTACCATATATGAAGTCTGACTGATACAGTAGGATCTTCTTAACTAATTATTTGTCAAAAGAACCACATACAAAGCGAACATGATTGAAACTTGAAACTGAATCACATTATGCTAGGTGGGTCCCAGAATCAGTTTTAACTAAATTTAGGCTTTGAAGGACTTGCTGGTAGTGGGATTAGGGGAAGGTTTAAAGTTACTCAAGAGTAGGCAGGTTTTGTGTATAAATTAAAGTTCCCTGTGATACAAAGCTTCAGGAAACACCAATTAGAAGTTCTCACAGCCAAAACTTGTTCTTCAATTAAATATATGTAGTAATTCAGCATCTTTCAGGGAGTGGTGCAAAGTGTACTTTTCTTTTTAACTGTAAGCCTCAGAGTCTACAGTTTCCTTACTAGATTTTCTCTTTTTTCTTTACATACTGCTGACAGATTTTCAGTAGTATTATTTAGCCTCATGACATCAAAATTGGTGGATTAAGACAGCTACACTGCTGAAAATGGTGTTTTATAAGTGTTAGGAAGGATTGGAGTGTCCCTATTTTTGGAGAAATGCTACTGGTGATATAAACCAGGGAAAACTCTTAAAATGTATGGTTGACCTGTGGCAACCCCTGCTGGGGTCTGCCTCTTTGTTGAGTTTTCCTAAGGTTTTTTGGTTGGGTTCAGAGGGTTTTCATTTTGTAAATGCTTTACCACTGCATTTACCTGGCTCTCTACTTATTTAAGTAACAACTGTAAAAAAATGTCAATTTATTGCAGTATTTTCTTGATAACTTTTCACATTCCTACATGAAATCTTTCTTTGACACGCTTTTGATCAGAAATTAAGCTCTAGTTTAACTAGACTGCCTGCATCCTTTGTGTTCTCATGTCTGTGACATGGAAATGTACGCATGAACTTAAAAATGTATATTATTACAATACTGAAGTGTACTTAATTCTTCAAACGAATGCAAAGAAATAAGCATAATGTTTAAAACTATGTTTACCACTAATTACATGATTAATTTGCATTTATTCTGATTTTTGGTTTGCAATTTGCAGGAACTAACGTCCTTCCTGCTTCTCTCTCCCCAACCTCCCAACCCTATTCCCTGCTGAGCGTGGTTTTCTTAACCATCAAATGAAGAAACAAAAAGAAGACTGTTTAAGTCAGACTACTTTACATGAAAGCCTATTCAGGTCTAGGCTCAATGTTTTATCTTGAGTACTGTTGTTTAACTGAAAACGCATTTGTACACTTGCAGATGTAATGGTGTTTAGTAAAGCGCACAGATTTAAAGAACGTTTTCTTTTAAGTGTAGCTAAAATACAGATTTATAGACTAACTCATTTGATTTCCTGTGGTGCTGTTTGTACTACCATGTAGTTTCATTTGTGTGATTTTGCAAAGTTTTTGTAGAACTGCATTAACTCTTCTTCTCCAGATGCTTCACTGTAATTCCTATAAGAGTTGAAAACTCTCTGTAAAAATATTTATTAATCACTCTGAGAAAGAAATCAAGAAGCTCTTGGTTTAAACAGTGTCTTCTTTCATGACTGTTTTTAGCCTGGTATAGTTATTTTGAGTGGAAATTAATTACTCTTGAATATACATGCCTGTGTGCACACACCTAGGTCAGTTCCTGAAGTTCATAATTTAAGAATCTAACCGTGAAAATCATCTGTTTTGTAGGGCTCTAGCTGACATGAACAATGATGGGAGGATGGATCAGTTGGAGTTTTCAATAGCTATGAAACTTATAAAATTAAAACTACAAGGTTATCAGCTCCCATCTGCACTGCCTCCTGTCATGAAGCAGCCACCTATTGCTCTGCCTAGTGCACCAGGATTTGGTAAGCTCTTCGTTTTCCTCCTTGTTAGCTTGTATTGCAGCAACCTAAGTTGAATTTGATTGTTGTTTTGCAGTTTCTAAATGAAAATTTTAGGAAAAAGTACTTATAAAAATCCATGGACTCAAACCCAAATGCTGCCACATGCATGCACAGGCTCCAAAAAAACTCTTAATGAGCTTTTGGCACCCAACCATACTAAATAACTTAAGTTGAGGTCTTGTTTTCTTCAGGTCTTATAGTGCTCCCCGTATGTGGCAAATGGAATTTTTTGTGGGCAAAAAAGATGGATCAGGTAGCAGGGCTAGTGCATTCCAAAGTGATGGAGTTTTTATTTAAACTGCTATCAGTTAAGGGATCTCCAGCTTTGGCAGGATTAGCTATGTTTTTCTTGACTTTTTACGAGTCGTGGCAGTAATGCACTGCTCTGCTTCTATTCTCTGAACAGTGCTGCACTGGCATTAGCCAGAACAGCTGCTGCTTCAGTTCTCCCGGTTAAGTACTGCCAAAGTTGCCGCCATTTCAAGGAAAAAAGTAGGGAAAATGGGATGGTGAGAGGAAAAAAACCTAAATGAAGCTGAACCTCATGTTTAATACTTTGATGTTCTGCTGTATTCTGCAGTGAGAGGTTCTTTACCTTTCTGTTTTAGTCATTGCTGTGACTCAAGTTAATTGGTGCCTGAGAATCACTGCTGTCCTTTAAGAAAATAGTGCCTTTGATAAACTGTGGTGTTTGACCAGTTGTTGCTTCCGCAAGTTTTACAGTTTTATTTCTAACTCTAAGAAATGAGTGAAATTGAACAGAGTGAATACTGTTATAAGTGAGGAAAGGCATAATGAAGTCAAACACCCAAGAAAAACAGCAAAATCTGTGATTTTGTCTTTTCTCATTCACTGTAAACTTGATCTCAGCCGTTTGCACACACCCTCCTTCTTCCCATTGGCATGACTGGACCTCCTTAACCTCCCTGTTATCCATGCAACTGTGCTTACACCTAAAATACCTCATTACTGTGCTTTACCCTATTAGCTTTGCACTGTTTCATCTTGACAATAGGCTGCAAGCAGTTATCCTGAAGCTTGTTCTTTTCAGCTGTGGCTAAATGTAGGCTTTGGGTTCATTACTCACTGGAAGTTGACAGTGCTGCTCTTCATTTAGTTCAAGGCAAACAATTCTTTTCTTCAGCAAATGCTAATGGACTTTTTTGGTCAGTGTTGCATCCAGTGTGATCTTATATGCATACATTATAAAGTGGTATGTTGTTCCCTCTGCACTGTTTTGTTTCCCTGCCATGCTAATGGTGCAGTGGACTGTAAGAGTTCTTTGAAGGAGTGTGTGGAAGTTTCCATTTCAATTTGCTCTTTAATTCTGCATTTACTGCTGGGTTGCAGGCTGCAGTTAAATTGTTTTATTATATTAGGAGTCTCTAAATTAGAAAAAAATATCTCCTTTTCTTGCCCATAGGTATTGGGGGCATTGCCAGCATGCCATCTCTTACAACTGTTGCCCCAGTGCCAATGGCATCTATTCCAGTAGTAGGAATGTCTCCACCATTAGTATCTTCTGTTCCTGCAGCAGCAGTACCTCCCCTGGCTAATGGAGCTCCTGCTGTTATACAGCCTCTGCCTGCTTTTGCTCATCCTGGTATGCTATGTACTGAGACTCTGTTTACTCTCTTGCTATTAACGAATTATTTTGCCATTTGCTTTGGATCCAGAGAACAGTAGACGTGGAATTAGCCATTCTAACTTACTTTAAAGAATGACTCTGGGTAGAGACTGTACTTTGGTTTAGCCCAAAGTAATTGGTTAGCAAACTTGTATAACAGTTAGAAGAAACATGGACATACCGTACTGTAATAATCAGTCATGTTAAGCAAAATATTAACCCTATTATAACAGCAGTATGATCAATCTAGCTTGCCATTAAACTGTGACCTAGAAATTGATCCTCTCCTATCTATTTGCAACTATTGAAGTACTACTGTTTGTTTGGATTACTTTAAAATACTGGACTACATACGATTTCTAACATTATTCACAATATAATTGGTTATCAACAGGGTTTTGCATAAAACTGCAAAAGTAAAAACACATGAGAAAAGTGCCTGTGTGTTTTCACCTATTTTGTTAGACACTGATAACTTACCTTAATATTTTTAAAAGGGATATTGTCAGAAGAACCATAATGATGTTAGGAACTAAATGAATGCCACTGAAATCCTACAGTTTAAAATCCTCTTACTAACAAATACATGTATTGTCTTATTTACAGCCACATTGCCAAAGAGTTCTTCCTTTAGTAGATCTGGTCCAGGATCACAGCTAAATGCAAAACTGCAAAAGGCACAATCGTTCGATGTGGCTAGGTGAGTTGGTATGGAATGAGGTTATGTGTGTATCTGAGCTGGATACCCAGAGCTAGAAAAACTACTTCTCTTTTGCAAAGTTGTTTTCTGAAATAATATTTATTTGCAGAAATCAATTCCTGCTGAGATACTACTTCAGGATTTCATAGGATGCTGTGGTTTTGCAAGGAATGTTCCATGAGTAGTGGATCATTGAAATATAATAATTAACTATTACAGTATGTGTTGACACTATTTTCAAACTCTTGAAAAAGTATTTGCTCTGTTAACACAACCTGCATTGTTTAATACAGCACAGGCACTCCTGTTAGTGTGAAAACATAACAAGTCATATTCTTTAAAATTAGCAATTCTAGGATTATTTTAAAAAGCAAAATATTTAATAGTTCTCATATTTCAAGTGCATTCCACATAACTGTTTCTTATACATTCAAGTTCTGCATGAAAAATCACCTAAAAAGCTTTTAGATTATTTCAAGGCCTAGGAAAATGTATGGTTAGGCAAAATGTATTTTACAATGGTCTGAAGAAATGTATCTAACAAAATAGAACTTCCTTAGAGGAGGTAAGATAATAATTTCTCAGAGTCTTTATAAATCAAACTTTCTCACAGGTCTATACTACAGATTTTTTTTTGTAACAAGAAAATGGCTTGGGATGTTATTTTTGGGATCTTTTTTTATTTTCATTTTTCTTCTGTGGGTTTTTCTTGTGCCCTGGTATTGGATAAGTGACAATACTGATTATTGGCAAATAGAATTAAAAATCTTTCAAAACAAATCATTCTTTTTCTCTTTGAAATCTAGTACTGTTAGGAGCATAGTAGCAGTGATTCTGTAATACAGTTTCTGGAGGTACAAGAAGTTTTGTCTATAGCAGTGCTTAGTATTTACAATGAATGAAGTTCAAGAAACTTCAGCTGAAATGGCTTCTAGATATTCCATAGGAGGGCTGTTACAGTTCTGTGGTTAGCTATATCTGAATCTTGCTGGTCACTTTTATTGCCAACAGAGGCATGAACCTCAGGTGAGATGACTTCTTTTCTGAGGTGAAATTGCATGGTTCTCTGAATCTGTTTAGGTAGAGCTGGAGCTTCCTTAGCTCCACTGGTCTTACTTCAGTAACTGAAACATCTGCCAGCAATAAAGGGGGTGTTCTTTCACAGACTGCTGCTAATGCTGAGTGGTGAACTGGTATGTGTCTTCAAGTTTTATTTTGGAGAAGTAGGTAGCAAGGTAATTGATTTGCAGAGTTTATGGAAAGGGAAGAAGAAGAGCTAAGTCCATTAAAATTAAATGTAAAGTTGAAGGAATTATTTTTTTTCCCAACTGAGAATTACTTTGAATTTTGAGAAGGGTGACATTCAAAATTCCATTTGTGGTGCTTTTATCACTCTGTCTGCCAAGCCAGCCATAGTGAACTCTTGGCATGCATGGTGTTTGGCATATGTGAGTCAACTGTTTGTCCTCCAGCATTTTTTCTTCCAAAACTACCATTTGAGTATCCGTGAAGGAGAGTTCCATTACTTAATGCGTAGTAACCTTGCCTCACATATCAAGGTACATATATATGCGTAAGGCAAAAGTATACTTGGTGTGGAAACTCTGAATCGAGCAAAACTGATGAGGGAGGAATTGACATGGATAAAACTTAGAAAGTCAGCTTTTTATTTTTTTAAACTTTCAATTCTTATTTTCACTATTTAATATGCAGCTTGTTTTTGTTTTGTTCCCATGAAAGAGTATTATTAAAGCACAATGGTTTGGAAATAAGAAGTAGAAATAGAGGTATTAGCTGGTTTGGGTTTTGTCATATGAGAGCAGGATATGAGGTCAAATTGTAGAGTACTCATATAATCCTTCTCAGCTCAACTTTGAAAAATCTTACCATGCTATCTGCTTAGTGGACCAAGGAAAATGGATTTGGTGGGTTTGGTTCATTCTTTTAGCTGTAATTTGATGTGCTGTTACAAATGCTTATTTAGTCTGGCAGCCC
>VXBO01014840.1:209959-229070 GCA_013400135.1 Rhinoptilus africanus
TGTCTAAAAATTTACTTACTTTGTACCTTCCCTTTAAAAAGGAATCTTTCTGATATTGATCAAGATGGAAAACTTACAGCCGAAGAGTTTATTCTGGCTATGCACTTAATTGATGTAGCTATGTCTGGCCAGCCGCTGCCACCTGTACTGCCTCCAGAGTATATTCCACCTTCATTTAGGTAACTGGTNTCATTTTATTGACAGAAGAGTACGCTCTGGTAGTGGCATATCTGCTGTAAGCTCAGTATCTGTAGACCAAAGGTTACCAGAAGAACCAGCATTAGAAGAAGAGCAGCAGCAACTGGAAAAGAAATTACCAGGTGAGCAAGCAAAAATAGAGATGTATTGTGTGCTGTTATCAGAAAGGTGTTATCAACAGGTTATATGCTGTGGAGTTATAAAGGCTTATTAAGAAACGTTTTCTTTCCAGATCTGTTTGTGATATGTCAGTGGCATAACCAAGGCCGCGCCTGGTCCAGCTAATTCCTGACTGTTCCATGATCCTTTGTGTTAGTGACAATATAGATGTGAAAAACATTCAGTCTTCTTATCTTATGTGAAGAGGCAGGACGTTGCAGCTCTGTTATAGGACTGCAATGAAAACTTTTTACTACCTTGATCTTCCGATTTAGGTGTAGTTTGGCTTGTGTATTCTTTAAAAGATCACAACATACATACAGAGGCCTGTTTCATTGCAATGTATGTAACAGCATGGTTTTTATACAAGCTCTATTAGCTCTGCTTTTGGGAAACTAAAAAAAAAGAAAAGAGAAAGAAAAGAAGGAAAAGACAAAGCGGGTAGAAATCCTCCTAGATGCTAAAAGGCTGAATGTTAGGAAACGTCCTAACACTTCTGATCATCCCCTCAGTCTTCTTTGTATTTTCGTTACTTTTGCTCTTTTTTATTCTAAGGGTGACCAGAATGTCACACAGTTGAAGATGTAGCAACATGACAGATTTATACAGTGCAATAATAATGCTTTTCTGGTTTGATCTAAATTATTTTTCCATTTTTTTTTAGTTGATTCCTGGCACTGTTCTGCCTCTTTAATCACAGCTTAGATCTGTGTTGATGTTTTAGAAGGCTTTCCACAGTAATACCAACCTCCTTCCACAAATCTATTAACCATTTTAGAGCTTGTGACTGTGTGTTTAGTTAGGATTATTTTTATTCCCCACATATGCTACTCTGTATTCATTAGCATTTGCATTTCCTCTGCTTCTTCATTGCTGGATCACTCAGTTTGTGAGATTTTTCTAAAGCTCTTCACAGTCAGGTTTTTATTTTAATACCATGACTATCTGACATCATCTCTGGAAAGTGCCTTATTACTTTTCAGTCTCTTCCAGATTATTGTTGCACACTGAACAGCACAATTGCTAGTAGAGATCTTTGAAGGAGGCTGCTAAGAATTTTTATGTCATTATAAAAGTTGGCAATTTATTTCACCCCTTAATTCTAATCTTTTAACTGCTTGTTAGTTCCCAAGGACCTTCTGTCTCTTTCCATACTAGGTTAGTTAGGGGATTTACATGTCAGCAGTTCAGGTAAAACTCTTGTCTTCGGTTTGTATTTTATAACTAACCACTGCTGGCAGTCTGCTTGGTTATTCCTGGCTGTAGGAGGATGAAGGGAGATAGCAGGCACTGCTGAAGCAGACCTTACTGAGGTCTCACAAAGAAACATTTGGTCACAGGTGAGATATGACTCTCCTGTATTGGCTCTTTGAGGCCTGAGTTTTGTGTCTCTGGTATCAGAGTATTTTGGTATGCAATTTGTAGCATCAGGAAAGTCAGCCACTGCCTTGGCTTAGCTTCTTAATTAGACTTCGAAATCACACAAGTATTCTTCTGTTGACCTGATCTTGTTTTTCGGCTTGCTTATTGATAGAACTGGGTTTATTAGACTTGAGAGGTAGCTCTTTCCTGCATTAGCTGTTCCATGGTATCATGTTTAGTCATGTATAATACATATACAATAACTAATTTTCTGCCTGTTGTATCCTCTGCTACTTTGCCCAGCGTGGGAGTAGACTGATTTGTCTGTAGCTTTCAGGATCACTATACTGTCTTTTCTTAAAGACTGGTGTTGCACTTGTTGTCATCTAGTCTTACAGCACTGACGTTGATTAAAGGATGGATTACACAGCACAGCTAGTAGTTCATTAATTTTGTATTTGAACTATGAATTAGCATTGTCTGGATTTGGCAACCTGTTACTCTTAATTTTTTGTTTTAAATCCATTTCTGCTTTCAGTTAAAGGTGAACTAGAGTGTATAAGCCTTTTACTGTATTTGATGTATAGCTTTTCAATTGTAAAGATAACTGATAATAGTGGATGTTGTCTTGCTTCTTCACTGGCTTTGCTAAATCTGGCTAGGTGTTTTTTCTGTTCTTTTGAGACATTTGAAAGAGTTTTTATTGTCAGCTTTTGTATCCTTTCAGAAGCTTCCCCTTGAGCATAGTAACACAAGTTAATAGGTGCTTATTTAATTTGTTAGAAGTTGTTCTCTTCTTTTTTTTTGTATTTTGGATAGGCTTTGTTTTGATAATCTCTGGTAGCTATCTTGATTTTGCTGAGTAAAATCAAGCCACTTTAAAACCAGCTGTTTCTTCTTAACAGTATTGTGTTTTCTGAGCCTTGAACAAGGTATCTTAATGTCCACGCTACTTGCAAGTGTTTTGCCCTTCTACCTATTCCTTTTAACTGACTTTCTTGACATAATTTTTTTTTCACCTTTTTGCTTGTTTTCCTGAGTCGGTAGGAGTTATAATCACATTCTCTGTCAATCTGTATCTTAATATTCTTTGAACCCAATGGCTAATTTTAAACAAACTTGACAGACATCAAAGTGGTTAAACTTTTGCAAATTTTATGAGAATTGGTGACTTGCACAAAGAAAGGGGCCCAAACTTAGAAAAATACAAGAATTCAGCTGTTTCAGCAGATGTTGGGCCAATGTGTCAAACAGTGCCTGCACACTTTGAAGTAAATATGTGCTGTCTCTTGACTTGCATGCCACAAATGTATGTGTCGGGCATGCGGGGAGAGAAATACAGAATATTGTATATGGGCCACATAGGGTATGAAATGAAACAGAAAGTGAAGTGGAAAGAATAACTTGGAAGAACTGTGAGGGAAGGGCCTAGAAATGTTAAACAGGGGAAGGACAATCCCTGATATTGGAGAAGAATGTCAGGAACCCATGCTGGAACTGTGGTCATTCTTTTAGGACAGTATGTGATGAGAATGTGAATCTGCAGGAATCAAGTCTTCCTGAGCTCATCTGCTCAAGAATTCAGGCCATTTCTTTTCCTAACAGTAATGAATAATCTTATGAGAATATCAAGTTTAAATACATTCTGGACATTTGCATAATGACTTTTTGATGGTATCAGCTGAATTATTTGCCTTGTAGTAATCGAAGTGTTGGTTCTATTACTGCTGCTATTATCAAATATATAGAGGAACTCCAGATCCTGTGTCCTTGCAGAGGATTAGCTGATGAATGGGTTGTCTAGATTATAGCCACTTGTTGGGCTTTGTGGAGAAACCTAGAAGCCTGAAGAATGGGAACTGAAGTTCACACCTTGGTTTCCCAAGGATGTGGATTTAAAGGGATCTACAATATAAATGCTAATGATAAAAACTAGAATTACCTGTACAACTATATTATCAGTAGTTGAGAGCTGCATCTAGTATTGTTGGAAGGTTGTTTCACTTTGATTCTGCATGTGTGGATTTTCAATTTTTTTTAAGTCAGTAGCAGACTTTAATTCTCGTTTGCTTCATGTTTCCACACATTAAAGTTACATTTGAAGACAAAAAACGGGAGAACTTTGAACGTGGCAATCTAGAACTTGAAAAACGGAGGCAGGCTCTCCTGGAACAGCAACGCAAAGAACAAGAGCGTCTTGCCCAGCTGGAACGGGCAGAGCAGGAAAGGAAAGAACGTGAGCGGCAGGAGCAAGAACGTAAAAGACAACTGGAGCTAGAGAAACAGTTGGAAAAACAACGGGAATTGGAACGGCAGAGAGAAGAGGAAAGGAGGAAAGAAATAGAAAGAAGAGAGGTAACCAGCTGAATAAAAGGAATGTGGTTATGTCACTGGCAGCTGTGTTTGATTAGAAATCTTATGTGTACAAAAAAATGTAATGTGTACACTAAATATTTTGCTGCCATTTTTAGTAAGCAAACATTTAAAAAATTAACTTAAATTTCTGGGGTTCTGAAGCTAAAGAGTCGGCTATCTCTTTATTTTTCATGTGAAATGAATGGATGAGATGCTTAGATCTAGGACAGTGTGCCCCTAACCTCTGACTTCTTTAAAGATAATAATAATTTTTTTTTATATATATATAAAGAGATGCTTGAATGAATGAAGAAAAACTTATAGGCATTGATGGTATTCATGATTTTCCTGCCATGAGTTAATTTGTTAAAGAAAACACATACTGGTTAACTTAAAAAGCTATAGCTTAAAAAGCTAAAACTGAAAATTATTTTCTCACGTTGACAAATGATGCATTAGTGTAGTACCATTTGACTGTTCTTTGAAAAGCTGCACAATGTCTGATGTTGGAAAGAGATCTGATGCTATCCTGGAGAGTTCTTGAAGTCTTAATATGAAACAGCTTGTTAAATAAGAAAATTGTATCTTGGGGAAACTGATTAGAATGGAGTGGTATGCTGTTTAGTCACCTACCTGCTATACAGTGAAGCCCCATTTCACCAGTGCTTTCAAGTGAGCATGTAAACAATTGAGCAATTTGTGTGTTTAAATAGAGGCACATGTTTAGTCCACAGTTTAGCAGTATATTTACATTAATATTTTAATTTCACATTACAATATGAACATTGGCGATTAGAATAGTTTTTCAAAATAGATTTTTCTTTTTTTAATGCTGAAGGCTGCAAAACGGGAACTTGAGCGGCAGCGGCAACTTGAGTGGGAGCGTAATCGTCGGCAAGAGCTACTAAATCAAAGAAACAAAGAACAAGAGGACATAGTCGTTCTGAAGGCAAAGAAGAAGACCTTAGAATTTGAGCTGGAAGCTCTAGTAAGTAATCGTGTTGCAGATAAAACACACAAACACAGAAGTGACTGTGGTATGGCCATGTTTATTTTCTGAAATTTCAACTTTCAAATATGGAATAAAAGTACTGTTTAGATCCTGACTTGCATGACAAACTGTTCTGGTAAAAAAAAAAAGAGAGATTTTTCTTTTTTTTTTTTTCCTGAAGAATGATAAAAAAAATCAGTTGGAGGGAAAGCTTCAGGATATCAGATGTCGGCTGTCTACCCAAAGACAAGAAATTGAAAGTACAAATAAATCTAGAGAACTGAGAATTGCAGAAATCACCCATTTGCAACAGCAGCTACAGGTGAGAAAACATTCTCTAATTTTGTTCTTAGGCTTGCATTTTGACCTCCTCAACTGCATCAATATCCCAAGCAAAATTGTCACAATGTATGATGTGTTGTTCCTTGCACATAAGGAATTGTTTCAGATAATTCGTCATTCTTTTGAATGAATGTTCTTCAGACATGTCTAGGGATTGCTTCCTACACTTGAAGGCGTGTCTGTGATTATCATTCCATCCTCATGGAATCCTGTTGTGGGGAGCAGTAAATAAATTGTTTGGGTGAAGGTGTTAAAGGGTTTGGAAGGATGAGAAGAATGAAATTTTGCGGCATCTATTTTTGTTAGCAGTGATTGCTGTTTGTGTGCTGAAAGAAAGGGTTGGCTTTGAAGTGGCTTTGTGATGATGCTTTTTTTTTTTTAATTATAAAATAATGAACTTTCAAAATTGAAGTTATGAGTTAAACCTGTTAGTTCTTGGTCTAACCCTGGCATTCGTCTTTCCGACTTCTCTATCTAAAATCTTCTGTTAAATTAAAGATGGAATTGAGTTGATGCCTGCTTTTAGTGAAAGAATATTCTTGTCAATTTGTAAAGGCTCCTAGATGACTTGTAGTATTTGATTTAGATATTTTTCTCTTTATTAAATATTTTATATTGGTTGAAATAAATTCTTGACCAATAATGGGGGCTTTCAGTGCTTTTCCATCACTACAAGGAGAATTTCACGCTTATGTTATGAGGGCTTAGGTGTAAAACCTATCTTAAAACCTAATCCTACTGTTCCATTTCAACTTTCTAAGCATAATTAATATAGTATACATTCACTTGAACAAAACCAGAATTTGAAAGCTTAGGTTTTTTTGGTTTATGTATGAGTATTTTTGGACAGGTTTTTTTTCTTTCTTAAAACATCTTAAATTTCTTTTGAAGTTTTGTGTACACCATTATACCTTTCACAAGACGTCTTCCTTTTGGCAGCAGCTTGTTATAAAGAATGTAATTTAGGGATCATATTATTTCACGGTGTTTGTGTCCACTTGATGCAAACAATAGCAAACAAGAAATGCTGTTAAAGGATGTTTGTGAGGTGAACAACTACCATAATTAGGCTTGAAATCACTCTTCTATCTTTTATGAAAGGCTTCGGTATTAGTGACTGAAAATTGACTTGAAAAGGTCAAGTGGCATCACATCAAGTGTAGGAAATTGTTACACTTAGTACTGGCTCAGAGAGACAAAAAAATGACTATGCTTGATCAAATGCATGGAAAAGCCCCCATTTAGCTGCATAAGCTAAAGACTATTGACCTTATGTGCACAGCCAATCTCCACGTAAAGGCAACAACCCCCTGAATTGCCCTCTAACCCTTCTGTTACAAAATCTTTCCATAGAAATGGTCTAAGGTACTGTAACTCAATTCAGAAGAAGCTAAGTAGCTACATAGCCATTGACAGATAAATGATATTTCAACAAATTGAATGGAATCTATATCCTGCTTTCACGCGTCAGTTCTGTTAACTTGGTAACTTTCACTCAGTTAGCCTCTGTAGTCAGAAAAGATGAAGTATGTCTTTGCTTTTGTCACAAAGTAAGAAATTAAGAAGAAAAAAAAGATATGTTACAGTAAAAAGCTGTAAGTCGTTTATGTTATAGTAAAGACCAATGTGTTGGGATGGAGTCCCATTATAACAGGCTGTTGTCAGCCAGCAACTAGGACAGCACAGACGCTCACTCATTCCCCTCCCGCCTGCCTCGAGTAGGATAGGGAGAAAAGGAGGGGAAAAAACCTTGATGCATTGAGATAAAGACGGTTCTAATAGAACAGTAACAGAAGAGGAAAATAATAAAAATAATGATAAAAGAATATCCAGAATAAAGTGATACCACACAAATCACTCTCACCACCCGATAATCGATTGCCCATCCCATCCCAAGCAGTGTCTGAAGATTCCTGCTACCCAGCCATCCCCCATTTATATATTGAGCATGATGTCTATGGTATGGAATATCCCTTTGGCCAGCTTGTCCTGTCAATGCTCCCTCTCAGCTTCTATGGGAAGCTGAAAAAGTCCTTGACTAATATAAACAGTACTTAGCAAGAGCTAAAACAATATGTGTTATCAACATTATTCTCATACTAAATACAAAACGCAGCAGCTACTAGAAAGAAAACTAACTCTATCCCAGCTGAAACCAGGACAGAGACATTGTAAAAAAAAAAAGTGAGAAAATGTCATTATTATCAAGAACTTGGAATGAGCTTCCACAGCTGGCTATAGTAAATAGAACTCAACACCACTGGGAAACAAATTGAGTATCTTTTTAAAAAGTACTAGATAAACAAGGAGCAGTGTTCTCTCTAGACTCATTGACAATTTTTTAAATTTTTAATCATATCCTTGGCTGATCGTAGATGTGCTTTTTCCTTACCTACACTTTTTATGCAGCAATTTTAACTACATCACCATGAAAGGAAAAGTTAAGGAGGGCAGAGGGATTCTTCACCTTCCTAACATTCAGTTTGTGCTACTTATTAGCCAACCACAATTTCAGCCACAATCTGGCTGAAAAGCAGATTGCCTTTTTTTTATTGTCTTCAACATTTTGACACCACTCTGAAACTATATGGAAGCATGTGGCAAAGTACAATGAATTTTGCACAGTTGTCTAGATTTTCCTAGTTTTTTAATCACTACTATATTTGTAGTGATTTTTAACTGTCTGTGGTCATTGTAATTGGTACTAGATGGTATGTGCCCAGGAGCTTTGTTAGCGCCTATTCACTTTCTAAATTGCTTCATTCACAATGACTGTAAGAGCATTTCTGTAATGAAAACCATGCTTGCCTTTCCTGGTGGTTGTTTTTTTGTATTTCTGGTATTGAGGGTTTTGGTTTTTTCTTTTTTTCAGATTGACAGCAATAGCTGTGGCTTTGTGGTATTACCTTCTCTCAGGTCATTCTCTCAGATCATTAATTTCAACCATTAATATTTCAGTTAGTGCCACTTGAGGGGCTTAGCACAATTGTGATCCCAGGGAGAATTGTCACTACTTTGTAGAAAAGGCGAGGATTTATCTGGGGAGAACCTAAAAGAGTGGATAGCTTTTTCCTAAAAAAAGATGAGTTTCTCAAATACCCTGTAAATTTTATTATCTAATTTGTAGAGGAAAGACTAAAACAGTAAGTGACTTTTTTAAAAGGAGACTTTGATCCACTAAACTCCCCAACAGATTAAAAAGTCAATATTGTCAGTTCTCTTTGTAGGATGGTGTATCTTCACTTGGAAATATTTTAGTTTAATACATCTGACACATGCTACGGAAAGATGAGTTAATTCAAAGCAGTAATTATTCTTCAACCTATTAATTAGTTTCAGGATGGAGTTTGATGAAACTCATGGAAGAAATTGTATAGCAATTAATCCTAGGTGATGAAAATTTGTGCTAGTTAGTTTTATGAATCTATGGTATCCGGTAGAGTGGTATTTTGAGGGATGTTCAGAAGGATCCCCCCTTCCAAACACCCTAACTGCAATTGTTTGAATTATGTTTATACTGTCTGCAGGGCTTCTGCTACTTACCTTTAGGGATTATTTGCCTCCTTGATGAACACTTTGGCTCCCAAGTAATTTGTCTTTCCTCTAAAGGACTGGAAGCCGAGTATGTGGCAGAGACTTAAGATGTATAGTGGTATCTCAGTATGCCCTCTTGCTCAGGGTGTAGGATCAGAAGAGAACTTTCACTCATTAGATTGACAGGAACTTTGGATTGCTTTTTTTGCCTTTTACTGCTATATGGGACATTAATGAATTCTTGGAAATTTCTTGTTGCATGAAACTTTAGTGATGGTGATGCCATTAATTTCTTTCATCTGTTTCTTCAATTCAACTAAAGGATGTAGAATAGCATGTTGTGGATGCTCTTGGAATAGATGCTTGTTACATGGTTGTCTGTGATTTCAAGAAACAGAACTTGACCCTCATGATCCCTTGGGATTCTCTGTCCTTAAATACTCTCCAGTTTTAATAAACAGAATAGTTTGAGTAGTCCAGAGTTTAGAAGTATTCTGGCCTTTAATAATTAACAACTAAGGTTAGGATTACATTCCGCCCTGAAATGTTGTCCTGTGTTACTTTTTGTGCTTGAAGAATGATAATTTTTGTGTAAATCCTGTTTCATTTTGTCATTCATTCTGCTATTTGGCTTATCTAAATGGTTCTTGAATTGGAATGATAAAATTTTGATATCCTTATGTCTTGAAAGGTGATTTCTTTTTCTCTTGAGGTTTGTCCATCAATACATATAGTCTACTAGATGCCACCTTTCTTGGATTATACTACTTGAAAACTTCATTTCCATGGTGCCTGTGTGGTATACTAACTTAATAATACTGTTTACATTTTTAATCCCGAACTATGGCATGGGGCATGCAGGTATTTGAGTGAGAGGGTGTGGTGGAAGGGAAAGTAAACACGAGGGACAGTGTTTTGCCTGTAGTTTAAGAACATGGTAATGGTGGTTGTTGGGAAGGAGGCAAGGCCCTCTTAGGGAGATGATTTAGAAAATGCTTCATTGTATATTGCTGTTACTCATTTGATTCTAGGTAGGGAATAACAGTCCCATGATAGGAATATCTGGCCTTCATAATGTTCTTGAAGGGCTGAAAAAGATCTGCTGATTCTATAGGCAATGTAGCTGAACAGTGGGGGACGTATGTAACTCCTATTAGTCAGATGCATAGTTTATCTTAATGTTGATACTTTGTGAATTTATCCTTGACTCTGCTATGCTATCTAAGTATGTTTTCTGGAAAATAAAGAGATTACAGTAGTCTGCAGTCATTGCATATTCATAAAATCTGAGCTGTACACTACAGATGCCCAGTCAAAGACTGCCATGCGTAAAGTGGGACAACCTCAAAGTCATTTCAGTATGGTCAACCTTGTGTTCTTGTAACAAAAACTAAAATCTTTTAATGGGACCCATTCTAGTATTAAGCAATTAGGTGACATTTATTCTTAGGATTGTGTTATATAATTTACAATCTTAAATGACAAATTGAAATTGTCAGATGGTTGGTTCTTCAAAAGCCTGCAATTCAAGACGACTGCTGAAATAAATTACTTAGTTTGTCTGAAAGATGGGATGTTGACAGCCAAGCAGCTTTTCTAAAATAAGCTGTTTCACCTCATGCTTCTATAATACGTTTTGACAACTTGAAGTTGGAGGTCAAGGCTTCTGAAAGGTATATGAAGTAGCACTTCATCCTCCAGAAGGAGCAGGAATTATATACATATATGTTCCACTGAAGAGGAATTTCTCATCTGCAATGTCTCCTGTAATGTAGCAGTGTACAATATTATGACCATGTGTTGAAACTGAGAGAGATCATAATCCTCTTTCGAGAGTCCTAAATTGAGAGATCTGGGACTCAAGTATTCTCATCTAACAGAGCTTGTGTTGCATAGCTTTAGGCTATAATACATTCCTTTAAAGTGAAAGACTTTATTTTCTCTTCTTTAAATAAAGTGTAAATATTTGTCTTTCTGTTCCTGATCAAAGTTAATACTAATTTATTAATATAAGAATTAAATGGTTAATAAGTGTGTCTTCAGATGTTTACTGGAATCTATCCATATCTTTTTCCCCTGAATTTCAACTAATTCCAAGCCAAGTTACATATTCAATGAGAATCACTTCTCAAGTAATATGCTTAAATTTGATATGCTTACCAATATGCTTGTATTAGTAGAGAACTGTATCTGAGTGGTAGTACCACACAGATAGTGCTTGGATAATAGCAACAATACCTCATTTAGTGAGAGAAAAAGTAAAGAATTATTTCATAAGTAATAAAAATGAGAGATCTTATGGCTAAAGTGATCTCTCACTCACCTTTTTGTCTGTTTCTCTTGTTTTCTCTCTTCTCATTATCCTCTATACAGGAATCTCAGCAGATGCTTGGAAGGTTGATTCCAGAAAAGCAATTGCTTAATGATCAACTGAAGCAAGTTCAACAGAACAGTTTGCACAGTGGGTATTTCTGTACATGTCTAAGTTTGTATAAGACACAGTGCTGCATTGCACAGTGTACTCTGTAATCTGTTCTTATGTGTCGGATTATGCATGTTGAAAAATGTTGCTTTCTATGACCTAGAATTCTCTGTGTAAGAAAGTACTTATTTGACAATATGTTTAAAAACAGGAGATTCTCTTCTTACTATCAAAAGAGCCTTAGAAGCCAAGGAACTAGCACGTCAACAGCTTCGGGACCAGCTAGATGAAGTAGAAAAAGAAACCAGATCTAAACTTCAGGAAATTGATATTTTCAATAATCAACTGAAGGTAATCCTAAACTTTTTAACCCTTTCTTCTAAATGTTAATTATTTTCTAACTTGCTTATGGAAAAAATATTGAACTAGAATGATTGATTTAAAATGTCAGTTTGGGGAACGTTCTCAAGCTATCTTTTTGGGGGGGTTGGGGTTTTTTTGTTGTTATTTGTTTTTTTTAAAGAAAATACTACTTAGCATCCGAACTCAGAGTTTAAATCAACTTAGTCTGCAGAATCTATTTAAGAGTAAATTTGAGCTCTGATTCCAGATCCATGATTGCAAATGTGAAATTACCAATTTCTGTCCTTCTACATCAAAGGGGTACAAGACTGCAATGCATCAGCAAATCTGCTGGAATCAGTACTTCAAATTGAAATCTTTAATAAAGAGACTTGATTTTCTACTGATGTGTAGAATTTTTATCTGCTGTTCGTAAGCTTATACTTGTTCCTGAATGTAGCTTTCTGTTGTTTGTGGTTTCATGCTTTATTGATCAGTCTTTTGTTAAAACTGTGTGATTTTTGTTTATTTCTGCACAAGAAAATGACAGAAATTGCAGAAGTCAGTAGAGAAGATGCTTTTCAGAGAGAAGTTATAGATCAGTCTTTTGCTACAAACTTTTAATAGCATTCATTTCATCTTTTCATAAACTATTCTTATGTTAAATTAGTTTATCTGCGAATTCAACTAGTTTCTCCTGAAAGCTGACTAGAAAAATACTCAGTTTCCTGCAAGGTCTAATAAATTATGCTACATGTATTTAAAAGGAACAGCACTATGATAGATACATTGTTTCTGTTTTGAAATTAGATCAGATATGATTACATCACATACTTTTAAGATGGGAGGTGTGTGTTTGAAGTTAGGCAGCAAATAGCTTGTTATATTATTTGTTATTAATAAGAAAAATTAAAAGCTGTATACCATACAACTACCTGTTTAAATGCCAATTCAAAGATGACTTTCACGATCTCAGGCAGAGAGATAGAAAGGGGAGGAGAATCTCTGCAGACTTATCAGAGACACAAGTCAAAATGCATGCAATTTATTTTAAAAGAAAACAGAATGGTTACCTGACATTTTTGTTTATATATGCTTTCTGGACACATATTAACATGTTGTGATTTTTGGAGTGATTTTTTTTTTTAATTGAGTCCTTTTGAAGTGTGTTGCAGATAAATATGACCAAAGGATATTAATTCTAAAATTAGGGTCAGCATTTGGTTTGATCATAAATGACTTAAACAGTTTATAAATGAGCAGAGAGGTGAATAATCTTAGTATTTTGACAGTAGCTAAAAAAAAAAAAACCAAAAACAAAAACCACCCAAACAAAATTCAGTATTTTAAATATTGAAGGACTCGACAAATAACCAGCTAATTAAAAATCGAAGGTGCGTATTAAACAAAGACATTGATTTATCAGAATGCCTGCCATCTCTCCAAGAATACCTTGACTAATTGTAAATTATTTTGCAGTTTAATGGGAAAACTGATTTTTGTCTTCAAATCTTAGTAATTACAGTTACCACTTTAAATGCTGAAAATTATTTTAAAATTTAGACAGTTCTTTGTGAAGACTTCAGCAAGCTTCCTCTGGCTTGATGATACTGTGTTCTTCATTTCATAATGTATAGAAGCAACACTTAATAAGATGACCACTTTTTGATGCAGTATGTTGTTATTTTTGCCTCGCAGCAGCTTTCTTTGCTGTCTTGGAAGAGATGAGTTTAAGAGGGGCAGTTATATTATTGAAACTAAGAGGTGAGAGCTTAATTTAGAGAGAGTTATATCTTCTCCCTTCTGTAGTTTCACTAGATGTGCAAGGTGTAGTTGGGAGGGCTGGATGATTTTATTACCAGACTTCATTATCTACAAAGGCATATATACCTTTTTGTGGACTCAGTTTAGACTGATTGCAATAGTGACAATCACTTAGAAGATGCTGTGTGTGTGGCAGTGATTTAATTGTGGAGAGCGCTCTCAGAATGCGTTGCATATGACACTTTATGCACAAAGCTAGTGAAAGCTTTCTTGAGACTCATGGTTTTGTTGGAGTTTGTGTGAAGTGGAAGTTCTGTTCTTAAACCAAGGCAGAGCACATCTCTCTCTTAGGTAATATTGCTCAAAACAAAGTAGTCTATGAACTTGCATAATTCTCAGATACTTTTACCTATACAATCAAAAAATTGTGACAAATTTCAGGAAATGCCACTGGAAAGATCACTCTTATGTTTGAAATAGGTAGAAAATGGCTTATAAATAATTGCCAAATTAATAGATTCTCCAATTAACAGAAGAATTTTTTATTTACTTATTAGTAACTGGGTGCATAAATACAGCAGGCTCATTTGGTGCTACAATACCTTGCAATTTGTATGATTATCAGTCAACCGTATAACGCTCACATTTAAATGTAAACCTCTTCAAATAAGGTATTAAAAATTCCACCACATCTGAGCTCTAAATATAATAAAGGCTTCTTATCTTGTAAACTAAGGTAAAATATGTGAAGATGGAAAATACAGTAATGTTTATTTTTAAAATGTATTCTTATTAAATAAATAAATTTAAAGCTTCATTTTTGAGCAAGGCTGTTTCTGAATTATCTCGTAGGTTTAAAACTGATACACTTTTTTATGGTGATCTGCTCTTACTTTGTGCGTCAGTATACTAACTGAGAGATGCACACGTCGGGAGACTGTTTGGGCGGCAGCACCGTAATTGGCACTGTCTTGCATAGCTTTTGTTCTCTGACAAGTGAACGAGTGGCAGTTGTGCTTGCTTTACCTTCTGAAATAAAACTAGCTCCTGGAGGAGAAGCAGACGGATGTGGTCCCAGGGAAAAAACCCCAACAAATGCATATCTAAATACTCTTTAGATATATACCATCCTACAGCATTTTGCACTTATTTCCTACAGGGAGAGAGAGTAATACATGTCTTTACTTAGTTAAAATGCTTAAGTTAATAGAAAACAGAAGCAAAATGGTAAATATGTAAGCTACTGCTCTCTGAGTAAAAAGAACATTCCAAACGAGTTTTGATTAGGTGCTTGAGAGACAGTGAAGTTGACAGCAACATTAAATTATAACCTTTTGTCGTCATTGTTGAGACTTATTCCATGTTGGCTATGAACATTGGTTGCATTAATTGCCTACGTGAATACATTCTTAAATTTTGCAAAACTCCATTTCTGAATTGTTCTCTGGAAATACTCTACGCTTGATTGATAGCGAATACAGAAATATGCCACCCTAGTACAATAAAAAATGAACAATTTAACTAGTATCTAGTGTGCCTTTTCATTGATAAGACCATAAGGTTTACCTAATATTCCAATATATTTTAGGTTACAGGTCAACTTGTTAACACCATAGTAGAATACAGTGGATTGCACTGCTTTTGCCTCCATATTACCGTTTTTATGTTCTTCAATAAGGGAATACTTAAGTGTTAAATTACCTCAGCTTTGCTTCATGTCTGAAGAGCATGTATGAATGACTAGGGAGATAAATGAAACATTTTTTCCACTGGATCTTTTGTCATCCATCCAAAACAACCGATTTAAATTTCTTCTGGTTAGTCCTTTGGAGCTCAAGTACTTCAGTTACTTTTGTTTCAAGGTAACATCTCAAGAGTTGGAGATGTTCACAGAATTAGTTCCTTTTCAAAAGCTTTCTGGAGTATAAAATGTTATTAATATTTCAAAACAGGTAGTTTCAAGTATCTTTATTGAATATCTTTAGGTAGAACCACATGGTTTTAGGAAACTGTTAGCACTTGTTTGGCAGAGAAATAGGTACCTTAGCCTGTATCTGGACAGATATCTTTTAAAATCAGATTTGAGGCATTTTATCAGAGAAGATAAGTCTTGTGGATTGTGCTGTATTTGGCTATAGAGTAAGTGACTGAGTTTGCAACAGGGTTGAAAGTTGGGCTACTTTTTTGTGTCCTGAATTATTGTTGAAGGGGTCTAACTTCTATTTCTGTCTAAAAATCTTAGCCTAGGAATCTAATCATTAAAATTGATACAGATATTAGTAAAATGTAACTAGACCCTTGTGTATTTTCTCTACTTTAAAAAATAATTCTGTAGAATAGAAGGCTTTATATTAGGTTTCCTGTTTCTAGGTGTATAGTTGCATAGAAGAATCAAGTATTTAGAGCATATCTGTGTTATTGCACAGGAGAAGACAACTAATTAGTGTCTCTGAAATACGTTAGTCTTGCTGAGAATCTGTTCTCAGAGCCTGCAAAAAGGGGTGAAGAAGTAGAATCAAGTTCTTAAGAATGTTTTACATTTTGTGTCATGTTCCAGTTGTTGTCGGTCCCTGTCTAGTCAGTGTGCACTGGACAAGTCTTGCATATGAATGCCTGTTTACATTTGAGCATTTCTTTCTTCCAGTCAGTGGCAATGGAAGACGCAATGCTGCAGTGCCTGGCAGTTCTCCTGGGCTGCGTCAACTACTTAGACTCCTTTCTAAAGGTCTCCATGCCATACTCAGGCAGTACACAACAATCTCAATCTGAGTGATGAACCTCCTCCAGTTATGTGCTTCACTTTACCATAAACAGATGAGTGTGCAGTGTTTAACTAAGTTAGTATTTAAGAAGAGGTGCTGGCACTAAAACATAACCAAAGAGAAGAGTTTATAATTTGATTCTTTATCTAATCCTTACTGCTTAGATGAGGAGTGTGCCTTGAATTGCAACCTGGGCAAGGTACTAGTTAGTTATTTTTGTCTTTTGCTTATCTGAAAATTCAAGATTTTAAGTTAATTGCCTATTTTGGTCATGGTGTTCAGAATTTTTAAAAAGAAAACACTTTTATGTTAAGTATTCCCACACAGCACTGTCATTTGTGATTCCAGGTATGAGAGATATGGCAATACATTCCCTTTATGAAATCCTCCATAGCTATAATATAGGGTGAAAGAAGGAACTCTCTTTGTCAAGGACAAAACAGGCACTTTGGGAGCTGGGGAATGGGGTAGAAGAGTATTGCTGTGGGAAAGCCTCAGTGAGCACAGAACTGTAGGGTTCTTTCCTCTGGTATCAAATGCTCTGGTTTGTCTCAAGGGGAGAAAATTTGATGGCAATCTTGTATTGTAACCCCTGAAGTACCCTAAGTTCTATTGTCTTTCTGTCCAAAGGCAAAATTTGGTCTTAAACAATTCTAATGTTACAGTTTTCATAGCAATATGACTTGTCTGTATATAGTAAATATTACTCTGCTGTATGAAACTCATATTTTAATTCATATTCAATATTATGTGGGTACCTAAATGTGGCTACTGTAACATCTCAAAATTATACTCGTTAGTCTGTTTGTGAATTAAGTGGAAAGGTAACAATTTCTCTCTGCTTTTAAGGTAAGACATGCTTTGTCCTGCACATCAAAAACTGCTTGCAAAGCGTTGTTATGTCTTTGGAGTTACAATATACGATTTGTAAATGTACAGCTTTTAAGTTGCTTGTGTCTGTAAAAGATGAGTGTAGGACTGTGCTGAATATTCAGCTGGCAAATGTTTCTTTCTGTTGACTGTTGAAGTGTTACTAAAATTTTGTTCAACTGGTGTCCTATAGCACTGTGGGAGATACTGATTCCTTCTCCTTCATCCTCCCACCGGTACTTGGCAAAGCAACAGAGCATCTATCTGTTGCATGAGATACCGATCAAATCTTTATTTCCTAGCTAGTGTAAAGAAGGATATATATTGCATTTTTAATCTCCAAAAATATTGCATCTGGTGCTAGAAGCATAAGCTAGGTTAGACTTTCTTAATTGTTACATATATGTCACAGAAAAATCTCTTCAAAAAATTCTGAACCTAGTACGTTGACTTACCTGGGAGGGAATAATGTGTTAAAATGTCAATGGAAAACTTAAATAATTATTAAAATGTCCCTTGATATTCTAACTTAGATGAGCATACAGTTAAAATGACAAAATAAGCAAACAAAGTAATTATTTGAGTTGGCAGCAGCACTTAACTGCTGTGATGCAGCAAGTTAGTGATCCTACTATATGTACTCAGCATGAGAAACTACTTGCTTCAGGCAAACGTGGAGGCATGGCTTATAGCTACAACTTCCCAAGTTTTCTCTTTGGTAGTAAAAGTGGCATATATCATATGTTTAATGGTGGGATAAACTTGCATGTCTAAACTATAATTAAAATATAAAGTTTGGGCTAGCTTTGTAATTGGACATCTAGTGGAAGTAAATAATGTTTGGTGCACAGATGTCTTGTAAGTTGTAACTTGTTGTTCTGTGTTTGCAAACTGAGGAAGTTTTTCTGAAGGGAGGAAAATACCAGTGTTCTGAATTTGAGGTAGCTTCCTCCTGATTCTGCGTTTATAGGTGAACTGAATAATCCTTTCTAGTTTACAGATTTCTTGTTAAAAAGTAAACTAAGCTCAGATACTTGCATCTGGGTTGTCTCACTTAAAGCTTTTGCAATTACTGGAGTTTTTTTGTTTAACTGTGTTAGCCTTCACACTCTTCAAGAATTTTTAGTTCCTCTTTCTTTACCTAGTGATTATTTCTATTTAACTGCTCAAACACCAGAGTCTGGGATGAAGATGCAAAGGGGAAGAAAAAACAAACCTGGAAAGCACTGTTGTCTAAATAGCTTAAAATTTTGCAGCTAACAACAGGCAACTATCAGTGTTGCCTTATTAGAAATGTGTGACTATTCCAGATCTCTCTGTTCAATAGCAAAAGGAGTTCTCATCGGCCAGCACTCCGAATCTTGAGCTTCTTGGCATCCAAAGTTGACAGGAAGGGACATGAATGTGAAGGAAAGCTAGAGCAAGCAGAACAATGAAGGATTTCTAAACAGAAGCCTGTGCTAAAACTGGACTAGACACAGGAGTCAGAAACCTGTGCTTTAGATAGCACTCTCTTTACCCAGAAAAGAGAAACAGCTTATTAAAAATCATGAACACTAGTAAAGATATTTGATGCTTCATGGAAGTACTATTTTGAGCTTCTAATGCTTTGAAGTTACTTAAATTTATGTATTTCTGCAGTCTACAAAAAATCATAATAATTCTATGAATCATAATTCTATGATTCTATGATTCTATAATACTGTTGGCCAGGTGAAAAGCTGCTTTCAACTGTGCCACTTTCTCATCTATGTCCTTTCAGATGGATGCTTGTAAATCACTCTACTGCTAATGTTCTTGTGGTTGTATATTTGTCCTTTGCACGTGTTCTTTGATACAAATAAGGGTTCAGGTGATCATGTAGGGAAGATGAGGACTGTGATTCTCTCAGAGAAGTTAATTTGAAACAAGGGTCAAATCCTCAATATACTACAAGTGCGACAACATTAAGGAAGCTGAATTAATAACATAGTTATTGTAAATGACTTTTCGCTGCAGATAGCACTTCAG